>AXCM01002235.1:0-31673 GCA_000473375.1 Anopheles culicifacies | reverse complement strand
TTTAACGCTTCTGTCTGCTGCTCGTCGAAGGAAAGTGCATTATGCAGCGGTCTCAAAGAACTGTCTCGTCACGGTGCATCGTCATCATTTCCAGCGCAAGGAAATGGGGACTTATACGTGGCGGCTTGCGGTCGGTAGACAATGTAACCATCTTTTCCATTGCGCTTTCCGTTTGTTCTCCTTTTTTTATCATCGGCCCTTTACGTTTTTTGGTTCGTTTGAGTGTCGAGCGAGAATGTGTGTTATCGCGGGTGTCAATTTATTGCTTTCATTAGTTTCGGGTTCCTGCGGTAACCCGGGGGGTTGTATGCTGGTTGGCCAGTAGTCAGTCGTGTGGCGGCGAACGCGAGATCTGGTAATTTATTTTTCATTTTCAGAAAATGACTTTAACCTTACAAGCTGCAGCAGCTGGCCCGTTTCTAATTGTAGCTTATTCGTATTTGATTAGAAACATTGGGCCCATTTTTTGGGGATATGTGTGTCATCTAACGCAGCATTTGTAACGCCTCGTTGGTGAATGGAGCCGATACCATGCCTAATCGGAAGGATATTTCCGAAGGTTGACTGTTAGGAAATGGGAAAATTAACATTCCATTTGTCCCTACATCTGTCCACCATCAGGTGTGCTATCGGTGGAATCATTCCAATCCGAGGTGTCACAATAAAGAGCAAAATGCTAAGTTACTAGCAGTGGGAAATGGAGAAGAACACCTTTACATCTGATCTAAATTCAAGACTTTGACAGCTTCGATGGGCCTAATGCTCGGTTCTGGTGCAACAAACTTTTCGGTTTAGACAAAGGGCGAACGAAAAAGGGTGTGTGTGTAGGGTTTGTCGTTTACATAGTGCAGCATAGATTCATCTGTAAAGCTCTACTTCACATGCTCCAAATCATGCTCGAGTGCAGCAGAGATCGCTATTGTTGTTAATTGCAATTGCCTCCCCTTTTTTTCGGGGTGTGTGTATGCGCTCCAGCTCCAGCTGTGGTGGCCTCGGTAACTACAGCGACCTAACACAGCACATTCCCCACCGCATACCAGTGGACGCGAGATATCCGTTCTGAATGAGCGTTCACGTTCCGCTCGGCGGTTTTATTGTTATTCAAATAAGTCGTTACCCTTTTCCGAGGTAGAACTGGCGACGAGAGTGGCGCCTTCGGTTGGAAATGCTAGAGCAACGCACCCAGAACTATTTTACATCCAGCACAAAATGATTCTGTAGCGCGAGTTCTGAGTGGAGTTTGCGTGCATATTGGTTCGTTCGTCAGCAATCGAATTTGTCACCCAACTCTTTGGTGACTCTGCTCAGTTCTTCCGCAACATAGATCGATGCATTGTATTCAAATTTCTCGGCAAATGCTGCAACAGTTCTTGTATATCCATAAACGAATTCTTGTTCTGGAACTTCTACGGAGAGAGAGAGAGGGTTCTAGGAATGGAGATCGTATGCTTCGTCGCGGTCATGAATAACTTTTCATCCTCTTTCATTGCTCCAGCATTGCGCCACAGCTCGAGACGACGATGTATGCATTTATATTCTCCAAACGAGCGTGCCCAGTTAGGAAGCTCCGGTAGGAAGTTTTCTCGCCTGCTTTCGAATGTCCAGCGGAAAGTTGACCGTGGAACAGCCTGTTCGCAGTGCCATTACAACGTGACAAATGTCATTGTTTTGTTGTTCTCCCTTTGACGTGTCTCTCGAGATGCGCGGAACTGATCGCATGCCCTCGGATGGTCTGCTTTTCGATGGTACGTTGGAAATAAAAACTATAGCTACATTGTAAATCGAAAGGGAGCGGCCCACGATGGTCAATGCGAGATCCGAGATGTGACAATCAAAATGCAGAAAAAAAAATAATTCAACACAGAAAAGAATCAATTCAACACTTTCCACACCCAGCTGTGGCGGTCTCTTCCTTTTCGGTTGGTGATCGCAACGGGCGGCCGGATACGGTACGACGCTGTGGGGTTTTATTTCGGGAAAATGAATAAAACCATACGCATGTGGAGACATTATTCAAAATGATGCTGGGCTGGGATGCTGACACGGCACTCTTTTGCTATCTTCGCATGTTTCCCACTAACATGTCGGTCGGTATATGGTCTCAATGTCCATTTAAGGGACGCTCCCACTTTTATTCGACTACGCTGATGTTCTGGAACAGATCGGCGGTTACCAATTATTAAACACTTCATGTAGGAGCAGCATCCATGGAGCAACTAAGTACAAATGGAGTGAAGTTGCAGGAAGGGAATTATGTTTCATTTTGTTTGCGTGCAATTGTTTGTTAATAAGGATTGCTTCGGGAGCTTTCTTTGAAGATGGTAAGGTGATAGCTATGGCAAAATTATAAGATTTCTCCGTATGGATGAATATATTAGGAAGTTTGGAAGTTGTAGTGGAAGCTGGAGACATCTGAAATTTGAGAAGTAATTCAAGAATTCAACGCTAGTGTATCCAATTAGAAGAAGGGAGAAAACGATCGCTGCATCAGTATTAAATCACTTTTAAAATTACGCGCTAGCAGTAAAGCACACACGCTAACGAATAGTGCGTTTCATTCCACCCAAATGCATGCAAAGTACATTAATCTTCCATCCACTCAGGTTCGGAACTGCATAGCGGTAGGTCCATTTCTCCCATTTCTCCAATCGAACCAAGAGGAATCGATCGTAAACTATCGCATGTTGTGGCACGATGCGCAATAAAATAGTACAAAGTTACGAGACCTCGGAGTTACGATTCGGAGCGATCTGCATCTTCCGCTTTTTATTTCCTTTGGATGAGAGGAAAGATATTCTCCATCGCACCATTCGAAAGCGATACCAGATGTGTGAGGTTAGCCCACATTTCGGTTTGAGCAGGAGCTCGTAACTTTTGCGGTATGCGGGATGTTATGTCTAGACAGTGAACGATTCTGTATCGGCTATTTGGAATACGTGAACAGGGCGCGGATGCACCACGTCGATGATGCACGTACTGGAGAAGTGGTAAATAAACAAAATCGATCGTAAGACCTCTGCAACTGAGTAGTTGATCTCGTTGTTTCTACGCTTTAGACAGAAATAGCTAGACAGATTTGATCAATGCCTACATTTTTGCATTGCCATAATTCCTTCATTTACATCATCGTCCCTTGAGTCATCGGCCAAGAACAGAAAGCTGGACAAAATAACATTTGTTTGCCATTTGCCCATTGCCACACTTCATGTGGTCCGATGTCGCTGTAAGCGGTGATAATGATGGCAATGATGATGATGACTACAAAACTTCGTCCCCACTTCCCCCCAATGATCGCCGTTCGGGATCAGCCCGAGAGGTGCGCTCGAATAGCGAACAAATTTATAGCCACCGGAGGCAGTTTGCGCGTGGGCGACTCGTGCGACTGGAGTAGAAACACGATTTCATCATAAGTTTCTCTGGGCCATGTCAGAGGCGTTCACCATCACCGATGTCTATTTGAAAGCGCCAACCACTGCGAGATGTCCGGGACATTACGGACACCGGTCTGTACCGAAGCCGGTAGCTTGGTGGTATTGGGTAGAGGGTGGATTCAAGTTTTCGGTATATCATTACCGACTGCCGACTTCCAACTTGAAGCGAACTTTGCCGCGTTGCCGAACGGGCAACTGGTTTAATTCTGTGGAGAGCTTTGAGTCTTACGTCTAAATCGGATTGACTGGTTGGATGGCTTTTGGCAGCTGGTAATCCTCGTAGTAAGGAACGTTTTTGGAGTAGAGGACATCGCTAGTGATAGTGGGGAATCTAGTGATTGCCTTATACGTAGCATCCCCTAACCTCGGTTGACCCGAGAGCTAACTACGTGCCCGCAGACGCACATAACAACTGAGCCTAGCCATGGGACTTACAACGTTTCTGCATTCCTGAGTGTGGATGTAAATTTCCCCAAACAATAGATCAAGCTGTGCGTTCGCTGGCGTGTTGTTGGTACTTTGCCAAGCTTCCCGTAGCTTTGTCGCATTGGATTCCTCAGCGGATCGTTGGTCGTTGTTTTGTGGTATGCGTGTTTCGTCTTAAAGTTTCCTCGGCCCACCCGCTGTTTACCGCTCACAGACAGGACCAGATCATGGACCAGTGCACGGTGGTTTAGCAAACAAACGAGAGACCTAGATTTTGTGGAACCAGCATGGATTGCGTCTGGCTGACTTCGAACGAAGCTGAAACGCCACGCAGTAACTGCATGTTCTTATTCTCCCTAGGGAGGTAGCACCATGTTGAACCATTCCAGAGGGGTATTTTTTTCGTTCGATGCTTCACTCTTCAATGCTTCAATTCGATGCTGGAGCTGATAAGATCGTACATGCATCATGCGCAACGCATTGGACCGCGCCATGTCTATGTCTAACACTTGGTCCCTTTTCACTTTCGTCCCACTGTGAAACGAAAGGATTGACACACACAGAGGATTAAAGATCCGTATATGGAGGTTTGGGATTTACTGGAACCTCTTAAAGGGCACTTACAAGGAGCTCTCACTCTCGAAGAATAGCACGGTCAAGATTGATAGTAAAGCTCGTGAAAGAACGTACCGCTAGTGCGTGATGGAATTGTCCGCTTTGGAGCAACACGCTACCACATTGGTACGCTGATAGGTAGTTATATGAAGTAGGAACGATTTGTGATTTAAGAGCACTCGGCAGTGAGGTTGTCCGATGGTGAAACTAGTTAGAGATGTTTACCTTTCATCTCCCTCTACCTCCAGGCGTAATCTTTTTCTTGAAGGAAGTGCATCGCGTGGTGGAAAGGGTTTGGAGTAGCGCAACAAACGACAGCATGCGTATGCCTCTTTGCATAAGAGCTTAGGTTGCGTTAGGGGCCAATTGTTTACCAAGTATGGTGACGCGGGCTGTGCCTTCGTATTACGCCCTGCCAAGGTATCGAAAGTGCTTATTTGAATGTAAAATATTTGATCGAATAAAACGAAAACGATGCCGTTGGTTTGAATATGTGATAAATGTTGGTAAAGCAGGATAAATCGTGTGGCTTTTCCAACACACTAGCAAGGTTGACCGTTGTGTAGAGGAATAATGCCACGATTAGACGATTGACTTCGGAAGGTGCACAAATGAACATAAATTTCGTGATTATCTATATTTATGGCGAAAACATTGAGCCGGTGCTACTGCACTGGTTAACTGGTTCAGGATTTATAGTGCCAGTTCGTTATGCTCCTTATGCTATGCGCGAGTTATCAAGGAGATCTCTAGTGCTCGTACTACGATCGTAAAAAGTAATTACAATTCTGGGCGTAGTTGGTTGCTGGTCGCGGTCTACATTGTTGCTAAGCCTCGCTAGGCCTCCAATAGACAACGCTCCTAAATAACGTTTGGTTCGGAAAAGAGCTTATAGATACGGTAATAACTGTTTCTATAGCCATTTTGTGACAAAAACGTGTCACCTTGAAACTGGACGGTTCTTCCTCCGCATACATTAAGTACGACAAGATTTATGTGTTACAGTTTAGTGGATATATATTTATGATCATAACATCAAAGACATACTCCAGCACAAAGATCTCCACGGAGATGATCCCAGAGGTCTCTTTTCGGTGGCTTTCACATTCGAGCCAGTTTGAGGGTGTGTATCATGTAGAAAGCGTTCCGTTCCAACCAATCTTTTCGGCAAAATTTATGTGCCAATGCGTCCATGTAAGGGAACTCGCTTCAATATTTGAATACGACGCATGGATATGGATTTGGGAAAACATTGCCGATAAAGAAAACGAGCATGGAATAAAGCGGCCACCCGGCCTAGCATGACTGATGTCACATCGCTTTTGCTAGCACTCTCGTGTCCATCCCGATCTATCCATTTGTGATCTAATAATGTGACTCAAATGAACCGGCAAAGGTGTCCATATTTGGGCGGCAGTTGCCATTAATATCCGTCGCTTTTAAAATAGGCTTCTTTTCGTATGGGAATAGGCGAGTGCGGGAAAGGAAACGCAAGATGCAAATGAGACTCATGGTAAGGTGGATAGCACAATTTATGACACTCATTATCGTCTTTAATCGATCCCAAAGCTACGATATGCAGAAATTAGCGGCCCAAGATGCAGCGTGAATGTGTTTTTAATCTTGAGCATCCTTGTCTGTTGTTGTCTCTTAACATTAGTTTGGGTTTTTTTGGTAGATTTATGCCTCACCTCATGGCTTAGCGATGTTTTGTGCAAGGAAGAAGAAAAAATTGAAGCAAATTTCGTTGAAATATTTAGCAAAGGGTGAAGGTAAGGAATTTCAATGCCTCACCTTGAATCACACATCTCTCGGTGGTGGTGATTCTCGGGATTGGGCTCCGAAGCGACGGGACAGAAATTCGAGCATTAATAATTTTTGGTATTTTCGGTAAGGCAAGAACTGAACCGAGTGAAGAAAGAGATTAGAATAGAGGAAGCAACGATAGTAGTGCCCGTGTTAGTAGCAGCAGGCAAACGTTACGCAAATCCAGCCGGGAAGGATGGACTGTTTGGACTGTTCGCGGAGGTGTAAACGCTATTAATATGGCACTGAAACATGAACGCTGGTGGTCCGCTTCTGACGGTGGAGACGCTTAACCTTCTTTACGTTCACGAGACAAGCGGTTGAGTGTGTGTATGTGTGTTTTTTTCCAACGGATTTTACGATACTTTATGGACAAGTTTTTGCCGCTTAATGCTATTCCATACCTTGAATGGTTTGGTCGATCGGCTTTCCGTTCGAAATGGTTCGCTTCGGCTGCGATACACAGGAGTCAGCATAAACGATCCTGTTTGATTAGATAACGAGATGATGGTCCAGTGGGTTCGAACGTTTGCTTATCTGTGATGCTCACAACTGGCAAATTGTTGCCAAGTAGTTGATTGATATTTTCCTAACGTTGCTGATCGAATGGCATGTTCCTTTCAGATCACATTAGTGTGTTAGTTTCAGCAAGATTGTTTTTTCCGAACAACAACTTTCCATAAATAATAATCCTGTTTGCTAGTAACTCATAAGTTAGCTTAACCAATCAAGTTTGTTTGTGTGTTTTTTTTAGCTTTCCTGAGTACCTTGTTGTTTTATTATTTCATGACATTATTTAACGTTTGAGGTCCACTCGATCAAGTCGACCTTCGGTCAGTTTTCTGCATAATATCTTACCATATGTAGAGCGCCACATGCGTAATGAGTTAATGACCTAACCGACAAGCTGTAAATTGTCCGCACAGTTTGTTAATCGCTGGTGTAGACTATAAAAAACAGTTAAATGTGTAGAAAGATTGCGAAAAATTTGCTCTCATTAAACAATATCAAGAGATAAGTATTTCTTTGGAAGTTGCTGCTCGTAGAGTTTATACTACACCAACGATGTAAACAAATTAATTAACGCGGAATTACGAGAATCTTCAAAGCCTTCCGGCAAGGCGGCAACATTTCCACACATTCGTACGGTTTTTGGCACGTTGTCGTTAATATGTCATATTATTTTGTCGGCAGCGAGGTGAGTGATTCTAAGCGCTAGAATTAATCGCTAAAACACGCAACACATTCCCAATTGAGCTACTGCTACGAGTTCCTACGCGCACAGCGCCGAAGTCTATTCATCATGCTCTCGTATGTATTGCAAAAACTTTGGCTAACTTTGTGCATGTTAATTTTGCCAAACTGGTTCAACTTGATCGCCCACGAACATCAGTCATATTTGCGGGTCGCCGTGAGCGTGTGGGAGTCATGCGTTAGTTTTCTTACATTTTAATTTACCCACCGTGTACAACGCAACGTTGGCCCATGTAGAGGAGAATTGGCATCAATGCAGCCCACCAACGCAACCGTCATAATTGAGCACAAACCGGTACAAGGGACAGCTAGGAGGGTTTGGCAGACGCGGAAGATGCTTATGCTTTGCGTCATGGAAAGGTTCGACACTTAATACCACGATGTGCACGGCCAGCAGCGATTGCTCGATTCGTTTAGTTTTATTTTATTGATGCAGATTGAGCGATTGTGCACGCAGCTGCAGCAACAGACGACGTTGGCGGTGTCGGTCTGCATTCCATCAAATTGTCATCCCGCACTGACTATTGTGGGCGTCTGGCGGAGAGCTTGGGAGAGATCTCGGGACAGAACGCAAACGGTGAGTGATGTTTCATTGTACGCAACATTCGGTCGGCTTTCGGACTGTGGGTTCGTGAGGTAAAAGTCATGGCAATACCAGCTACAGTGCGCGGCTTAATTTTACGTCTACAGTGGAATATAGAATTTCATTTTTGATTTAATATATTTTGCTAATTACTTATGGTGGAATGTGAGGAAACGATTGTAGAATAGACGTAAAAATAACTTTATCCACAATGTATGATAAACAGAACACACACTGTATGCAAGTAGTCCAGCTGCAGCTGACGTTCATCCCCCAAAGCCAAGAAAGCTCCGTCAGCACCAAAGACACGTCGGCAAGGGCGCCAACAAAACAAAGAACATCCACCCGGCTGGACGTGAAGTTCGTCGCAAAAGTATATCGTTCGCCTTTTTCGCTGAAGCGAACGATCAAATAAAATGCCGTTGAATTAATCAGCACGACCTGATCGTCGTCTTGTTGCTCAGCGTTCAGCTGAGCATGTTTATCCCGTCAAAGTGTCTCAAACTTCGGGTGCGATTGTTGGATCGCTTGGACATGTGGTTCAGTGGCCAATTTCTTGCAATTGGATCCCGAACGTTTCCCCTATTGTGTATCAAGTGATCAATCAGATCGCCGCCGATCGTCAACGAGGCACGTTTTGATGTCATTTGCGTTTGCCACTGGATTGCATGGGGAGTGCATCCTTCAACTCACGTCGCAATGTTTGTTTTATTATAATTCCAAAATAAAATTTCCATTTCTTGTCCCTTCGGTCATGTGGACTTCCTGTGAATGTGGCTGATGTACTGAAAGATGCATTTTGGGCAATTAACTAACCCAAACGTTCATCTGTTTAACTTGTCGATTAGCTCAAGGTGGATGAAAATGAAACATGTTTGTGTGATCAGGAAGCAGCTGAATCAACAGGTGCATCGTCTGAAGTTTGAAGATATAGGTTAGGAGGAGAATCTGTTTGCCGGATGAATGATATAAGCAAATTTTGGAACTCCTGTATTAATGATTCGATTGATACTCATGAACCACGACAGTTGTCATGAGTGAGGCAACATAATTAGCCGTTTTGTGAATCTTGTCTTGCAATTGAATTGCTTGCCTTTGGTGGTGTTGCTATTTACGCACACACGACTGACTGGCTGTTACCACACGTAAAACCTTCTGCCGTCCTTGAAGAGATTATCTCGCACAAAATGAGATGAAGATGAGTTCATCCAACCACGTCGCGCACGTCTTGATGTCTATTTGGGGGAAAGTGTTTGAAAAGTCGTAAAAATTAATCACATCACGCACAGCATGGACTGTCTTCGGTTGCCGTGTTTTCGACCGTTTTTACTTTTTTGAAGAAAACCAAGCCACCACCAACAAGCAGTGGAGCGCTTCTTCGATCGAAGAACTGCCTCGTGTCTTTGACGGATTGATTTATTGCGATGCCGATCGCGGAGGGAAAAAAACACAAAGGCGGCGTTTAGTCTCTGGCGAAAGGGAAGTGATCATTGCGGCGTCGAAACCAATTGGATTGAGAGGGAACCAACACCGACTCTCGGCCAATATGGCGTGGGGTATAAAGGGGAGAGGGTATTCATTACCCTTCTTCTGTAGCATTGCAGCGCAAAAGAGGAACGATGGTAAAAGGCGTTTCAGGCGGCCTACGCACATGTCTTCGTGTTTTTGTCATTCCGGCACTCGGGGTTTTGGCGTCAGCTTACGGTGTGAATGAAATCCGATATGTTACGTGAACCGCGGCTACGTCTGTCGAACTCGCAAGTAAAGGGTGAAGGGCGCGTTTCGAACATATGCGCCTCATGTGTGTATGTGCTGTTGTGAATGGTGTTTTTGAAGAAAATTTATATTTATTCACATTGCATACATAAAATTGTAACCATAACAGAGGAATGATAAAAAAGGTAGTTTTTACTACAATTTCCCTTTTTTATATTATCGGCATAAGAAAGCAAAGGTTCGCTTACGTATAGACAACGGCCAAATGTCAAATAAATTTTCTACTGTCGTTAATTTAGAGTAAACCTATTCTCTAAGCGTTACTATATCGAATAACGTGGTTACAACGCAACGTGGTTACTTACATCCGTCAATGTTCATCGGAATTTGAAGTACCGGAAGAGCGGTGTATTGTTCGAGCCCCTATGACCATCTCATTACCGTCTGCACTGTCCTGGTGTGTCGTTTTTCTGCTTAACAAAGCACAATAATAATTGTCCGTCCATGCACGTTCAGCTACGGCCGGAATGAATGCATCCAGCACACTTCCTTAGCCGGTACGCCATCAATTTGGGGGTTTTCTTTCCGTTTGAATGATGACCCCTACGATCTCATCAAACGCGATCGGTCGTCGTTCTGCTTCGGAAAAGTTCTAAAACACATGTAAACGGGCATGTAGTAGAAGCTCAGGCCTACCGTGACAGTGAGATGCATTGGACAAAAAAAAAAAAACAAGAGCAAGCGTGTGTATCTTCTTCACTTTGGTTCCGATCCGTTGCTTAACCGTTGCACAAGTTTTTGCGCCTTTCTGTCCCATGAACGCTTGTCACAAACACCGGCATCACTTTCGATGACGAAAACGAAAAAAAACCCGATCGGGTATCATGTGCCGCCGTTTCGGACACTATAGCTTGATCCAGAATATCAGATACAGACTGTTTTTTTTTTTTTTGTTGCGTTTTTGGTTTTATTTTGCGGTGGTTTGTCGTGGGACAATTCATTATTTTTAGCATTTTGCTTTGATTTCCGTATCGAACGGAAAAACGGGTTTCCTTTCTGGACGGATTGAATGATCGTTAGGTACTGCTGTAAGTCGATGACATGCTTTTTTCATGTTCAAGAACCCTAATTATCGTTAAAATAGTTTTTCCCTCCGTTTTTTTGTTTTGGACGAGTTCGTCGCTTGGGACCGATTGAAGTCTTTTGTTTTTATCCTGTCAAATATATTGTGATTGTTTTTTTTTATATCGAGTTTGTTTTTTGGATTGTGAGATTTGCTTTCTTGTCAAGTTTTTGTCGCTAAGCTTACCCGCAAATCGCAACATGTCACCTGTGAACACGCAGCTGCACCGGTTCACGATCATGATGACATCAAGAGGAAATAATACCCAAAAGGGTGGTGTTGAAGTGTACCGATGCTATTAGTGGGATTAATATTTTACCTTATTTTATTGTGAATCTTGCAACAATGATCGGATGGACTGGGTGCGTCGGGGGGGCGGTAACTCAATCGAGCATGTTGCCAATTGGCGGCATAAATTAACAATAACTTATGGGTTAAAGTGCGCATGAAGATTCGCAAGCGTGGCAAACCCGACGGATGCTCCGGTGATCTTTCCCATTCGACGTTCGATCGATCATGGCTGTAAATTGTCCATTCGGATGGTTATTAGGAAAAATTATGACTTCAAAGTATCGATGCCACACATACCCGAGTGAAGCATCTCCACCATTGTGAAGCGTTCGACGACGGCGTCAGCTTAACTCGTCGTGCAGGTTTGCCAGTTAAATGATGAAGTCTGAAGTGTGCTTATGGTGCGCACCTCTGTGGGCAGGTATTTTACTGCGCGTTAGAGCACCGGTAATAAGCTCCGTTGCCATGAGGATTCATTTGCTTATTTTGCGTAGGTGCCCCACGACCAACCCACGGGGTCGCGTCGTCGTCTTACCCAGGCAGGCTAGGACTAAGTTTTTGCCAGTCAGTTTCAGATACTCGTTCGGGTATTGTTGCGTTTGATGGATCGGGCTGACAAACGATTGCCTGATTGCGAATTCAATCGTGTACGTATCGGCATGGTGGTGGTGTATGTGAATCGTACTTTTCTGTACCACCGTGTGACGCCTACATTCGAATTGAGTAAAAGATTTCCTTGTACATCGTTAGGCGAAACTGTTTGTGAATATTATAACGAACCCTAAAACTGTACGATGGTTAAATTCATTATAGCATACGTGTTATGTTAAGTATGGTTTTATATGCTGTTTACTTTTAGTGTTTACTGGCAGCTTCTTAACTATCTTCCACGTGTGATCATTTTGTCCGAGAAATATCCCTCTTTAGCCGCCTTCCCAAATAAGCTGCACAACAAGAAGCTCAGCTTAAAGGTGTAAATTTCCTCTGTTTCACATATTACTGTTAGGGTATTTAATTTTCTCTCTCTAAAGCCTACCACCCACCGATATTTCTCACAACACAGTGACTGAGCAGACTGTGAGGAACTTTCTTCAGTAAAAAAAAAGAAAATAAAGACACCAGAGAGCGCTTTATTTACCCACTTCTTTCGCGTTCTGATGTTTGTCGTGTATTTTCAATGTCCGACGTGTTTGCCGGCGATGCACACAATTTACACAGTGCACGTTGCAGTTGCACTCGAGTGTAGGTCGATGCAGGGTTTTTTGTTTTTTTTTGTTTTCGGTATCAGCTACCGCGTTCGTGCTAGTTTTTTGTTCTCTTTTCTTTATCTCATTACTTTGTAAGTTTTGATTTAGAGCCTTGATACTGGCGAAACCTCCACCTCAGGGACGTTCTGAAGGTGTGGAATTGCACATCTCTTTATGGATGTTTTATATGCTTTGTGATGTGGTAACGCTCATGGCAGATTAGTTTGATTCATTAGTTCATCTCTAAACGTGTCCCCGTTCGAACCATTGTGCTTGAGTTCATGCTTTGTTCGGTGGAAAACAACTTCCTCATGCTAATGGAATTAACACCCCAACAAAGCGATCAAGCTGTACGATTCAAGCCCATCGTTATTGGTCCTTTCCGTGCTGCCTTCCCCGTTGTTGACATCACCAACGATTCCAGACAGACACCCGTGGGAGGTACAGCGGACATCCTCTGCGCTGTCGGAGTTCATAACGAGCCGATATAACATCAATTGTATGCAGCTTCGCTTGTGATGTTCGTCTTCTCTCCATTGATGTCTCCTGCTGCTAGGGAGGAGCTTTTTTGTGTGTGTAGGCTTTGAAGCCTTGAGGCTCCGGACATGCCCTTCCCGGGGGCGCCTAGTTGTCGTGTACTTCTTCTCGAGCATCTCGTAAGTACGGTTTCTCCGTCGCGCAATTGCAAGGCAGTTACTCGAAGCTTTGCCCTCGATTCATGAAAAGCCACCCGTTGTCACGTACCAACGTACGGTACGATGCGTAGGAGTAGTATGCCCAATGCAAACGGAATTATATATTGACATTGTCCAATGCGGTACGGCTCCTTGCCGAAAGGGTGTAGGGAAAGGGAAAGTAAACGGTGACAGCGGGAATTACAATTGTGCGCATGAAAGTGTAGCATGAACCAGAAATACAGCCCAGGTGGCGGTAGAAAGTTTAGAGACGTCGGTAATGTTCACTCGGGCGCCCGTCGGAGGTCAACAAAATTTGCACCATTCGCGTGGGTCTTAATAGTGGTCACAATGGTCGATAAATTATTTGTAGAGAAAAGAGGAGAAAGAGCATAACAATTGAGCAACACTCATAAGCATATTCTTGATCTTAAATGAACGACTTTTCCTGTTGCGAGAAAGAGGAGTATCAATTCCAGACGATGTCCAAGTGGCAAGATCTACGATCTACCCATCTACTCCAGTTGTTGGAAGAGACGACTCTTAGAACACCGGAACTAACCATGAGGAAGCGTTATGCATATGTTAATAACTCGTAAAAAAGGGAAAGAGCATCTGCACAACTGCAGTTCTAACAAGCGTTAATTATGCAGCCAGCTCAACCATGTTTCCCACCCACTTGATGGGGCATTATCGGCAGGTCAGAGTGTAGAGCAAACAAGGGTATGACACCGACCATTCCGGCTAAGACCTCCCAACAATTCCGGAACCTCGGGAGTCCCAGTTTGGGTGTGGGAAGGTAAACAAGCCCACAGCTCCAGCTGTACGAGTTGCTTCAACCGGAGGAAGCTACATCGGAATAGTTGTTTGCCCGTCAAGCTCTGTAGCGAACACAGGGGTTTCACTCCAAGAAGCGTTGGTATTACGCGCACGTTAAGAGTTGATCAAATAATGGTTGGAAAATGATTCCGTCTAGACTCTACAGTGCTGGATGGACAGTAGAGCATCGCACAGACACACATTATAAACATGACGAAAAAGCATTTTTGAAAAATTCGTTCCAAGAAACCAGCCCCGTAATGGTGACATTTGTGTAATGAAGCTTTCTGGCTTAAAAGGGTTAAGGAAATCGACATCTGCAGCAAATGTACTTAGTAGGGTGGTTTAAAAGAGGAAAGATAAAACCAATCACGATCCGGAAGAAAGGTTCAAACAAAACCAGCCTTTTCAAAATTCCGTTCACCCGGTGGTCATTAATCGATAAATGCTGTGTCGTGCTCATAAATATTCATCCTTGGCGTTGGGGAAGTAGAGACGGATTGGCAGTTTTTTTTTCCTTCATTTCACATCCAAGAGTGGGACAGAAGGAAGCAAGAGGAATACGATCGTTACGGATTTGTCAAAAAAACTGGTTCAGAAACAGGCAGTTTGGTCGATGTCATCGGATTATTTTGGATGAAGTTTTGCAGCGCTGGCGCATAGCTTAGAACTGAGCTGAAGTGTAGAGTGTGATCGTGGGATTGGTTGTGTAAATTGTAAACTAGTCCGTGTTTTAATGCTTAAGATTATATAGATCAGTTTTATTTTGGTGGTTTTTTGCACTAAAATATCTTGAAGATCAATATTAAATATATTATATTCCTGGGCGATAGTTGGAAAGAATGAAATTTTATTTTAATTCCATTACTGGGCAAGATTTGTCCTGGAAGGTTGCTGATGGAAAAAAACACTCATAGCTACGTGATGTGCCTTTTGCGCTTCCCATTACCAGTGGTAGAGCATAATGTTGAATGTGTGTTTTTTTCTTTTTGGGACAGGTCGGAGGCAGAACGTCAGCTCATGCATACGAAATGAACCTCCGGTGGTTGTTGCTGGGTTCGTGCTTCTGTATCATTTTTGGGGATTGTTCTTTCCAACATAACCTCAATGGTTATGCGGGTGATGTGCAAGTGTGTGGGAAAAAGAATGAAAAAGAATTGTGTCCGGATCGTCGGAAGACGTCCGCTCGTACTCCTCGTTCGGTTCGTTGCTTGTCCGGTCGTTGATGTCATTCGTTTTGTGAATGTTTACTGTTTGGTTTCCAGGATGCCCTTAAGAGGTTAAGCCGTAACATGCTGTAGCCACATTTGGCACGAAATAAAGCACATTTATTTCAATTGTTTTCCATTTCTCGGCCGTGGCGTTAAACGATTAATGCAGCAGAGCTTCTCAAACGAATCGAATTAATTGTTACTTCCTCTTTCTCTGGAAGAATTCTAATTGTTATGACACTACCAGCTTACTTTGTTTTAATGCTTGCCATGACACTTCCCTCCAATTCCAAAAAAGGAATTCTCCCTTTCCTAGAGGGACAGCTTTAGGACAGGGCTGTCCGTTACACTCCAAAAAACGGATAAGTAATTCTATTTGCTAGAGCACGTAAAACAACAAGACATATTGTAGAATTGACAAAGTGGAATGGCGCCAACTGCTCCTCGTTGCTTACGTATATCCGGTAACTTGCTAATGAGTCAACAAGCAAAACCTCCAGTTCATACTCATTTTGGGCGAGAGTGTGAATGAAATCACTCATTGGTGGCCGGAAACGTTTGCTCGATGATGAGCTCATAAAATAGCTCGTTGTCGTGCGTGAACATTTGAATATTAATTTTAGTTTTCTGTGGACCTACAATAGGCAAAGAAGATTTAAAATGTTATCGTGTTTTATATTCTGTATTGACATGTTAATACTTTTTTTCCTTTTTGGTTAACCCGGCATATCGTTGGCACCACTTGATAACATGGAGTTAGAACAAGTTTACTTCTGTCCCATGCTACATCCGGTAACGCTCCGGAAACATGATAAGAGCTCACGTTTCTTCATGTTTCAGGTAACGGTGATTTGATGTAGAAATGTTGGGAGTGTAGTGTCGGTCCGTTCTCAGTTCTAGCAACACGTATCACCATCACCGCTTATTCGAGAGTTAACTTTTCCGCCGGATGTTTATCCACGAACCTTGAGCGGGCAATGACTAAGAACATAATAAGCCTTATGTCTAAGCCCATGGCAATGCGATGTGTCCCTGGCTCAAGGTGCATGAAAGTTTGCTGTTTGGTCTGCTGGTGTGCCGGGTTGGTTGGTTAACGACATGTTTGTTATGACTAAATTCCCATGGCAAAGCTTCACACCGGTCAGTAAGAAGTGTTTCCTATAGTAAGGTGTTTGAGCTTAGTGACATACAGTGCGACTGAGATAAGATAAATATTGCAAATATAAGTAGAATAACTCTACAGTGGCATTTTAATTTAAATGACGTAATGTAGAATTTGACAAAAAAGCTCCAACACGAAACCCTCTGCCCCTTACTTTGTGCTCTCTTGTCAGTCCAATCTTTTGCGACAGCGCTATTCACCTCCAGGAGACAAATGACATTTGTTTTGACATCTTTCTTTTTAGCCGGTCGTGATCGTGAGCAGCTTCTGAGCCGCGATTTTATATTCCTACACCGATCGGTAGCGGTAACGGTTGTGAACAATTGGCCCCCTTGGTGGGTTGTCTCTTGCTGATACAGAATGGTTGTTTTTTTCGTAACCGGCAATAATCCGGGACCACCAAGAGGATAAACGCCTTTTGACTTGGGACGTTCTGCAGCCCGGGTGGGCAGCAAATGTGAACTTCTTGAAGGGGTGCGATAGAAACGTGATCGTGCCGAACGCCAGTTTTACAACCCGTTCGAGTGTTCCTGTCATACAGAGTGCTGGCTCTAGCGTGGTTGTCTGCTAAATCAGATCAGACTGGAAAGCTGTTGAAGTTCCAAACTTGTAGGAATGAGGAACTTTGGGGTGCAAAGATTTCAAGAAGAGTTTTTCCCGCATAGAAATAGGATCATTTCTACGACATGAATAGGTCGTAGAAGAGTTAGAAAGATGACTGATACCATAGGACAATGCATAAAACCATCACTGAAACTTCCTCTATGTGTGGAAATGTTTATTAGACCAAATTTCAAAATGTTACTTCCGTATATGTCTGTTGCAAACCATCCAAAAAGTAAGATGCACTTACTTTCATTTGTCGTTCAAACGACATTGTACGACAACATTTCCCTTCAGCTCAATACCTGTCCAGCTCATCTCAAATGTATTCATATGTATTCAAATGAATTCACATTACAGTTTTACGATACAGTTCTAGTTTGCTGCGAAGTTGGCAAACCCTTCCCCGTGAGCTTACTCCCAAACACTCTCCGAGCTTAGTTAAAAGTCCCCAGTCCCCGGTCAGCCAATTCGGATACGATTTATTTCCCATTCGGGCATGGGTTTGGGTTGCATGAAGTTTTACAACTTGTTAGGCCGCATGGAAAATTTGCATGCAGACCGTCGTATGTTTAATAGTGTCGTTCGTCGTCGACAAGCGGGAAAGACAAATTTCGCGTACACCGCCGAAGAGGACCACCGGCTACGAGTGCTGAACTAGATTTGGCCCTTGCTTGCGACGGTTCGTTTCCGAGCTAGATGAGCGGTGTAAATCGGTAGAAGATCAATCGTGTAGCGCACATAGTTCATCGGTTTGTGTCGTAAAGCTATAAAACTGCGTGGTACGCATGTTGCGCGACGGCAGGGAAACACAAATTATGTTCAATATTAATCATCTGGGAAGCAGCATTAATGAGCGACGTTTGCGGTTCTTTATGGGGTTTTAATGAGCTTAATAGTTCCGTCATCGGTCAGTTTTAGTTATTTGCTTATCATATCACGTGACTTTAAAAAATTAGCTCATACAATGGAGACGATCCTATGATTTTTTTGTTGTTGCATCCTGTAGGTTGGAAAGTTTGTTTCCTGAGTCATTCTCCAATTTATTGATAATTTATGGTTAAACATATTCGTTCCATTGTGTACTTTCCACACGAACAGACTGTTTCAGTTCTGACGGGTTGCATTTTAAATGTAAGAAGGTTACCGTTTGTTCTGGAATTAACGCACTAGGTGTTTCCTAGCTTTTATCCGATCGCTGAACAATGTCCTACGTCCGGAAGATCTTTGCCCTTACACTTCTTCTGCCACATGACCCACTCATTGAAGCCATTCTGTTGTTGGATAATTTGGGAACATTTAATTGCGTTTGTTATATTGTCCGTAACTAGATCTGTAATATAGGAAAAATGCATATATGTTATGAGGTGCACCTTTGGATGAATAAAGTCACTAAATTTACCTTCACATTTCATGTTACATTTGCCGCCTTTGTATCCGACGCGACACCATTCCTTGCTGTTAATTTGAAAGATACCGTAGCTGGCGGATAGGTTGGGCAGCATGGTTGTCTTCTCCGTATCCAATCCACTGACGGCCATCGCCAGACATACCCAGTGACCATGGTACGATCGGTTAACTCCCTGCGCGGACAATTGTTTGACGAGTTCACATTTCGTGTAGATCTTTGCATTAATCGCTGCCGGAAGAGCGAGTAGGAACAGTCCCACAATAGTCCACGTGATCTGCTTGATAGCCATTTCTTGTATGGACTGTTTCTGAAATGGAATGCACACCATACAGTTTGGCTGGAACGCGACCGTAAGAATCAATTCCCCTTCCCCACTGGAATGAGAAAAGTTCAAGCAGACACTTCAAGTATTCTCTCCCACAGTCACAGTACACGAAAACTGAACTGAATGAAACGGAAAGCACAGTGACATCACAAGCTGTTGTTGCTGCATCGTTAGTTAAAAACAAAGCTTTTAACGCCATCGTTGCCGGCTTCGGAAGACCTTGACGAACAGCCGTCTGCCGTACGGAACAGCCATGCTGAGCTGACCTTTTCCGTGTTTGTGCAGCTTTTTTCGGTAAAGTTTGTAGCCATTCGGAGTTGTGTTGTTGTTTTTCGGATTCCCGATGTTTTGGATTAATTTCTGAAGCACTTCTGTAGGTGCACTTTGCTTAAGTTAAGCTGCAAATACTTCACCACTTTTAAGTGCTGATGAAGAAGTTCTGATAAATGCTATAGCTATCTGTTTGCCTCGATAAGACAATATTGTTTAACAATAGAACTCGCTCACACAGGAATAAAGGAAAGGAAGAAAAACACTCACTTCAATCAAACCAAAATCTGGACACTGGTTCCCGATTCTCTGTTCGTTTTGTTGACGTACAATTTACCGGAGTGTACGCAACGATGCGTGATTTCCGGTTTGTCACTAAGTACGGAGCCGGAGCTACTTATGCCAACCGTGCTGCGCAGACACGCGTTTTATAGTTAGGCACGCACACACCGCGAACACTTGACAGTGGACTGTGGGGGCTTTCGTCGAGGGTGTTTGAACAATCTGGACGGTTTTCGGGAGGAAGCGAGATGTGGAACAACGTCAAGCACACTAGTACGCGTGCGGCGTACGGTCGGTCGGTGGAGTCGAACAGCCGTTTTCGCTGAAAGCGTACGGCGCTTAAACCTGTACCGGTACCGTCCAGCTACGGTGGTGTTGGTTAGAGCCAATGCACATTATTATTATCAATCCACCCAGAGAACGTTCACGTTCGGTGGAACATTATCAGTACGGGGAAGGTAAACAGGTTTAAATCCTGTAATATGTTATGAAATTATGCATTTTTCCTTGAAAGTATTCGCTCAAGAGCAACTTGTAGTAGTAAATATGATAGTTTATTTTGTCGATTAATAGAACATAAAAAGAAACCCACCACAAGCACATTGCAAATGTTGATGTTTAGCTATATTACGTCGTACCGATGATCATGTTATACAGATGATCAAATCAAAGATGCTTATCTTGTTGCGAACTAAATTATTACGTGCAGGGTTAATAATAAGGTGTCATGTGTATGTGAATGTATTTATACACTAAAATAGTCGCTTTACATACATATGTACATCATTCATTTTTACATTCAATCTGCTGCTGACCCTTGGTACTGTTTTGTGTTTCTTTGCTGTACGGGGAATTCCAACGCTGATGCGCGAACTGCGAACACAGTATAGAAAAGAGCGCTTATATTGTTGAAATGTAAACAATAACAAGTTAATCGGCCCAGCATAGCGATATCTGTTCCCGTGTGAGTCGCTTAGTCTGCGGTTATAGGAAAGCATCTCTTACGGAGATGAAGCTCTCTGTCAGCTTTGGTAATTATTGAAGCCATCGATGTCCGTAGGCGTGCATGTTCGTTTCGAAACTACTGTTGTACGCATTGAATGAGTCAACACAATCAAAGCAATCGCGACTACCGTGTGGTAAGTGACTTTTAATGTGTCTATTTTGTCGCCCAGTGTGATATCAAAGATGGGAGGTGTGATATCAAATAACGTTTGATATGCAATGCTATCAGCTTGTAGTTCTGCATACATGACTCATGATGTTTCGCAACTGTGTTGTCTGGCACGTGCAGATGCTTGTGTGTTACTGAGCAACAAAAGTCAAATATTTTATTTATTCCCGCTCGTTTACAACATCTAATTCCAACACGAAGATAAATCAGGTAGAGTCTTCTGCTTGCAGCGATTAACCCATCCTTTCCACGCACCGAACCCGCCATCATTGTAGATCTGCTTGGCACACTCAATATCGTCCGTAAGATCGTCCGTCAGGAAGTCTAAAAGAAGCAAGGCGAAGAAAATTAATAGTCAGAATAAAAGGACGAATGATCACTAAATCAGCTGGAAAACACACCGTAGCAGAGTGTGTTGATTGAATTAAAATAATTTTACACCGGAAGTGATTCCACCGTTTCCATTGGAAAGCTAATAATTCCGCTACGATATGGCACGGTGTGAACCCTTTTGCATTTTATCGTTGTTTCACAATCTTTAAATATTTTCTATCCAATTTGCAAACAACACGTGCCTGCCCCCAAAATAGCGCCAATCTGTGTGCGAACTGGTGTTATTTCCGCCTATTAAGAGCTTAATGAGGCGTCTGCATGTGTATATCTTTCTTTGCAAGATTTATTGCGATTAGGCTAAAGGGGGGCGAAGTCGTGTTAACTTACCTTCACACTTCTTATTGCAACGACCTCCTTTACGTCCTTCCCGGTACCAGGTTTTGCTGTTAATCTGCAAAAGTAAGATAAAACTCGATATATTAATCACACGATTTGATCGACTCTGCTTCCGGAGCAATCGAGACCGCACACCTGAAAGATACCGTAGTTAGCAGACACATTATCCAGTGTTGTCACTTTGTCAGTGTCACCTCCACTCTCGGCCATTGCAAGGCAGACCCCTTGGGCGGAAGAAAGCAGTCAGTTTAATGCGATCCTTTCATACAACAGGAACTAACTATACTCACAATTGGAGATGAGTGTACGTGAGGAAATCTTATGTTTGTCCAGGGCTCTAGCAAGAGGACACTTTTCGTACACCTTTCCCTCGGTAAGACTGTACAGTGTAAATAATAGTACGAATACACTGATAGTAGACGCTGTTCGGAAGATTTGACGTTTCGAACTCATCGTGAGAATACCGTCACCGATTCACCGTCTCCGAGAAACTCAGACCGACTGATTGACCTCGTTCGAGTGATTACCTCCCGAGACGCAAATTGCCGTAGAATGCACGCCTTCCCGAGATCGTAGAGATGGAATTAGAACTCAACGCCTCGGGTGTTGTTTGTTATGAAACTTTTGACGGAGGGCTAATCGACTAATCGGATGAGAGATCAAAGTGCATCAGTAGTACAACTGGTTTCTGTTGATAAAAAAGCTCTGAATGGCCTGTTTCAGGAGAAATAAATGGCATCGAAGAAGCTTGCAGTAGAAGTTGATTTATTCGAATGAACTTGACATTCATTATTAGTTGTTAGTACTTGACGTAGTACTTTGGTTTGTTGCAAGATATCAGTAATGCATCAACAAGAATTAATATGCATGATGTTCCAATTTCTTGTAATAACACATCCATCCAAGATTTACGAAGTTTTTTTTCCATTTTCCCTTTTATTTTACAGATTTCAATTACTCTACACATGTCTAGTCGTGGGACAGCTGATTGCTATCGGATATGGTGCAGAGATAATGACAGCAGGTATTGCTGGAGGGGGAAGGCCAATCAGCAACAATCGTACATCGTCGTCTAGTCAACCTGCGTCAGCACCATCCGCCTACCAAAGCCCACTCTTGAGGACTACACGTCCATCAACTAGTTTAAGCAGTAGCACCATTACCACTGATTCCACCACCACAACAACTACCATTAGCAGTAGCAATCGAACGAAAGATGACATGACGCAGGATGCACAGGATGCGTTCGGAACGGCATGGACTGCACGAAAGTTTGTCAATAAACCGATCTACGATCGAAAGACGGCATTTGGTAAACGTTTCGAAGGTGCCCTACAACCACGGACAAGAGATCTGGGTGACTGGCGATGTCCAAACGTGACCGAGGGCGCTAACCTAGAGTGCAGCTGTGACTTACCGCACACGCTACGTTGTAGCGGCGATCTCCATGGGTTGGAAGTGATAGCAGACAGCTTGCGCCGTTCACCGTACGAAGTGTCACTGCTGGACTGTACGCTCAAGAATGTGACCAGCATCAGTGATGCGAATATCTTCCAGAACGTTTCACTGCAAGGTTTGGTGATCTCGTCGGGAGAAATTAAACGAGTGCATCGACTTGCATTTGCCGGTATCCAAACGCCACTGCAAGCTCTTGGTCTACCCAGCAACGCTCTGGAAAGTGTGCCAGTACAGTCTCTCGGTGCTCTTGGTCAGCTTGATCGTTTGGATCTTTCATTCAACAAGATTAAAGCGTTGCAAAATGGTGATTTCTTGACCGTACCCAAACTATCCTATCTGGATGTGAGTAGTAATCAAATTTCCCTCATTGCTCCTAAAAGTCTTGTGCCGTTGAGAAATTTGCTTCACCTGAAGCTTAACGTGAACCGGCTCGGGGAGTCACCGGCAAGTTTGAAAGCATTAACATCTTGCTTGAGTCTAAAGGAACTGCATTTGCATTCGAATCGGATCCGAGGACCTTTGCTCAATACGACGCTACCACGAATTCGGGGCCTAGAAATCCTGTACCTCGATAAAAACACCATCTCAAGCATTCACAATGGAGCACTGGAGGCGTATCCCTATCTGCAGATGCTGTCCCTACGAAGCAATCAAATCGATGTGCTGCAAGATCACGCATTTTCTGGCTTAGCCTCGCTCCAAATGCTTGATCTAGGACATAATGGCATCGTCACTATTTCGGACGCGTCGCTCAAACATCTACCGCGACTCATTATTCTTGATCTGACGCACAACTTTCTGCGTGCACTGACGGCCGATGTGGTTGCTCCATTACCTGCCCTTAAGGAGCTCCGACTGGACGGTAACGACATATCGCTGATTGCAGAGAACGCACTGGTGAACGCGACGCAACTGCACAGTCTCTCTCTGGAGAGCAATCCGCTCGTGTGTGACTGTACGATGAAACCGTTCTTGCTTTGGTTGGCTGGCGCTCGACCGACATCGCAAGGCATTCTTGGAGCAATATGTGCCACTCCACCCTATCTCGAGGGTGCCGAGCTGTTACAGCTTGCACCGGAAACGCTTACATGCGGTGATGGGAACAACAGACAGCCGACAGATAATGATACTTTCCAGACGATTGAGGTGATGCTGAAGCTGAAGAATAATGCATCGTACGTGCGAGATGTTGGTAGCGAGATGCGTTTGAGGGAGGTTAACTTCACCGACGAGAGCGACGTGTATTTGAGCTGGCTGCTAGGTACGGACGATTACTCCTGTCGATTCGTGTACGTGTTTCACACGGATGATCCTGAAACGATTCTATTCAACTCGGAGGTAAGTTACACGAGGAATTGTGATACACTGACTAGAACTAAACGTTTGCCTTCCTTTTTGTTTAGGTTTCTTGCGTCGTGAAACCCGAAGAGCCTGTAACGACCATGGAGTACATCTACAATGCCAAGCTGCTAGGAGCATATGATTTACAAACCAATGTCAGGTAGGTGAATCTCATGAAATCCATTTGTCATCGTGAGTTTAATCCATTCTTCTTTCTTGTTTTTAGTTACAAATTTTGTCTAATCATGAAGGAGGACATCTCCAAGGATGAATACCTGGGTGCCTGTAAGGTGGCCGCTTTACCCCGTGCTCAGATAAACACGGCGAAACGAAAGTCGATAAAGAAGGAGCTTCAGATAAGCACACGTCAGACGAATGAGTCAGACATTTCGGATTTTGACCGAATTTCGTCCGACTTTCGGCATGACGATCGGAATCGGGATGAGCTGCTAAAGGGTAACGCTGACGATGAGGACGACGACGTGCCGGACACCGAGGAAAGCGATCGTATTGATCATCCCGTTTCGGATCCGCTGGAATACAACGACACAAGTGACGCGGACAATGACAGTGACGATGATGAGGACAGCGATGAGAGTGTCGGTGTACTATCGAACCACATACGGGACGATCCCGATTTCCGACAGTTACAGCTAGCGGCCGAAGCGGAAGCAGCACGTCTACCTTCCGTGCACGGTGGCCGCGTACTGCTCGAGGGATTGGGCACGATCATTATCATTACCAGCTTGGTAGCGTTTATTTGGGGTCTGGTACGCTTCAAGGGCGAACATCGTCACCTGCCATCGATGGCGAGCTGCTATGCGGTGGACGAACGGAGGCGTACCTCACACCAAGACGTAGAAAGTCGCAGTCGGTACTTTAAGCTACAGGCAACCACCAGCCTGTGAGGGATTTCAAAGGTCTTCAATCGATTTCATACGTGTTGGGGGGTAGAAAACGCGAACAAAATATGTAAATTACTGTACATAGAGATTTGAAGCGTGTAGTCGGTAGGAAAAGAATGTTATTTATGATAGTCGGTAAGTCCGGTAAATGTGACCCGCTGTGTGTAAAGAAGGTGGTGTGCGTTCGTTTAGGGAGAAATCGTTAACTTTCTGTTGTATTTTACACTTCATTCTACTAATCGTTTTGTGCCATGTGTGGACAGTTGTGCGTTCGGGAATGGAAAAGTGACTAATAAGTGACACGTAATTTGTATTAAATTGCGCAGATTTGGTGTTGAGCAAGGAAAACCATTCTAAATATAAAAAAGAAAACATCATTCGGTTCGTTATCAGACGCATCAGACTAGAAAGTTCATACCGAAAGTAATTTAGTTTTTTCTAATGTTGGTGTAGTCGTATCGCATATATTTTTCCACAGCTTCAATTTTCATAAACCCTTTCTTGGGTACCTAAAGTTTAGAGCCAAACAAAAACATTGTCTACCAATTAATAGGGGTTTCAGAAACGCATGGTTTGGTTGTGTGCGTGCGTGCGTGTTGTTTGCACTGCCGCCGTAAGCCTTGCAAGAGGAAATTAGAAATAAAACTAAAACAGTCATTGAAAGATACTTGAAATATGCCCTAATCTTCCTGTTCGTGTCGATTTCCGACTGGCCGCCCTGTATGCGCCTTCCCTCCGTATGCACGTACGCTCGGGGTGCACGGTGTGTGGGTCACCCGCTAGGCACTTAATGATTTCAATCCCAAAAACCACCAATCCGTGGCCGTGTGTCAGTTGCGCCGGTTACGAGCTAGCAGTCTGCACGTTTACGGTAGTACCTGGGAAGGAAGTACTACTGCTCGTTGCCGTACCCTTGACGCGATTTCCGTTCGCATCGACTGCCGGGTTGTCGGTGGGTTCGTGTAATCCTGCTGGCGTTCCTGGACCGGTTGCCGGCGTAATCGTTGCTACCGTGGTGAGATCCGTCGTACCACCGCGGGTTTGATGTAGCTGCTGGACCGGTTGTTGGTTGGCTACCGTGTGTGGCCGTGGCAACGATGGTGGAACAACCATTTCCGGCACGAACGTTTCCACCTTGGGATAGTACGCTGGGAGCCGTATCACTTCCTCGTAGGACGGTGGTGGTTCCAGGGCAACTGTACAAAGGGGTAACAAGGATGTGAGACCATTTGTGTGGTTGATGGTTGACGTGCATTACTTACCCATTCCGTTCCCGGGATAGATCGATCCATCGTCCCCGATGAAGGCCGCATTCGAGTGAGTTACACTGGCTGAGGCACGCTGTCGGTGTTGCGCAATAGTGCCATGCTCCAGACAGCTGTAAACACCGCTGTAGTTGTCCCGGTGCAGTGACATAATGTCGTATAGGTTTGACCCGATCTGTACTACATGGACCGGTTGGGCCATCTCCTCCTGTTCGGCCAGCCTTTTGGCGCGTGCTTTCTTGCATTTCAGTATGATGATGAGTAGCGCCCAGGCTAACACCAGTATAAGATAGAGGAATATGATCATGGTTGTGTTTGGTTTGTCCGCAGTGATCTATACACACGAATGGTTACTTCACAAATGAACCGGGTGGTGTGTGTCGAGCACCTAGAGAGAGAGAGAGATAGAGAGAGAGAGAGAAACGTGAGAGTAGAACAAGAACGAAATGTTAGAAATGTTTCTCAGAGATGAAATTGATAACCATTCAGTGTGCTGATCGCAATGCATCATCACGTAGCTGTGACGCACATGGTGGCGACGATCGTGATCGGACAGGAAATTTTAGTCTAGAATATCGTAACGTTTCACTGGGCTTTACCAAAACGTTATCAGACATATCAGATGAAGTGTTACAAATGAGTCAACATAGCACTGTGTGAGTGTCTTGTGTAATCAGAAAACTCAGGAAAATCAACCCAACTCGAGTGCTTTGGCTGTGAAACACGTTCCATGTGCTACTCCCAAGGTTTATGTACGTGTAACCTTCGGCACCAATTCCGTAGCCACGAAATCCGGAAGTCAATTTGCATATGGCGTTCCCGGTAGAATCCCTTACACACGTACGGTCCAGAATTTATGGTCAGCGTGTAACCAACATTGCATTTTTCGTTGCATTGTTGGGTCTAATTCGGGAGACGATTGTGAGACGGGTTGAATTTATTCACATCCTTAGCGAAGGTCACTAGCTAGCAGCTGGCGTGAGGACGGTCCCGAACACACTCTGCATGTCCGTCCTACATGTGCAGGGTCACCGTCCACCCATGGAACTGCTAAATAATGTTTAGCGACTTTCGTGAGCATCGCATTTTAGCTTCAATGCCAAAAAGCTTTTATGATAAACCATTTTGTGTGTAAAACTTAACAACATAAGCCAACGAAAACAATTCGTTTTTCGTTTTAATTGTACGTTTAACAGCAAGAAACCCGATTACCGATAAAATGAAATGTGATTCGGAGCCGGAGGGAATATTCCGATGGGACATCTGCAAATGGGTTATTTTAATTTGAGCATTTCACAGGAGCATGTCCCTCAGGTCGAGTGGTACATTAATTAAATGAAAGTAAATGGCTGAGGTGAGAAAGAAAAAAAAAGTGTACTTGTATTTTTATCCTTGCTTTGGCCATTTCCACAGAGTGTCAATCCAGTCCCGGTACGCCTTTTGCATAATTGAACAACACGATAGCCCAGTGTTACCAGCCTGTTTGGTTACAGGCGATGCGCCATTTTTATGTGCTGACCGAAGCGAATCGGTGCAATTTATTGCAATACCGATAGCAGTAGACAAAAGGCATGAAAGGAATTGTGTTGAAAAGCAAGCACAAACTGACAGCGGATAAATGATGGATTGGACGGAATACGTAGTACGCAGCTAGTTTGTGACTTCTAGTGCAACGAACCGAACACCGTAATTAATGTTCATTTCTATCGATGAAAAAGTTGTGTTTGTGACGAATGAATCGATAAAAGGAAGTTAGGTCTACAGCAAATCTACCAGAGACTATCAATATTCAAACGGAGCGTTAGGGGTTCTCCGAACCCCGAGTCCGTTCTGAGCTTTTATAACTTTTGTTGAAAAAATCGTTACATAATTTCTGGTGGCAATATTATAAAACAACCCTAACGTCCTTTTTGAGATTCTAGGAGGACGGGTATTATTTGGATCTACACAGCCGCTTCAGCAACGTCAGCGTTAATAGGTCACTAAATTCTAATCGATTGACGTCGGAAAATAGCTATCACAACAAATCAAATCAAATGGATCACACATAGTCCATTAAACATTATCCAAAGCTTTCTTAATCAATTGTTCGCTTGTTTAGGGGATAATTTCAGACGCTTTTCTTTCCCATCCCCGGTCCCGGTGTGTACGGGTTTGTCCGTGATTTATGAGCCGTACTGTATGCATTCGCCTGATTTTAGATCGGCATTTCCCGATTAGATAGGGACACAGTTTGGACATACACGTACACGAATTATCATTAGGTGGATTTTGGGGGAAAATGTGATACAATGAGCTCAAAAGCTTGCCTCAACACTGTGTATTTCATAGCAGGGGGTTGAACATCAACCACACTAGGGGCGGATGTTTATTGGCGTGGCAAGATAATACCCGGATTACGGTCTGGATTTTGGATTAGGAGCGATAATTTAGCGGCCGCCGGAACAGAATAAGCGCACGCGGCCCAAGTTTATAGTGTCGGTAGTGTAGTTAAACTATTTAGCAACCACCGGTCCGTCCTGTGCTTCGTTTTGTCATACCACACCGGAAGGACGACACGTTGAGTGTATTTCAATGTTTCTGGTCAACCACACTGAGTGTGGGGTTTGAGAGTGTGAAGCATTTCGTGACCGCGTATGTCCAGGCGGTGCGAGGACACACCGTCCAGCTAATGAGTAATTAAGCTTATGAGCTAGCCGGTCAAACTGTGATACCCGGGTTGGGTCAGATTTGCATGCCTCACCGGACGGGTACTATCAAACTCTAGACACTGTGCAAATAATTGGACACACTCTAATCAGCACGGTTACGCACCATAAAAGCAAGCCAAAGGAAATTAGCTCACAACCGGAGCCGATTTGGCCAACACGGTCTAATCTCTCCAATCAAGTTTACACGAACTAAGTACGTTCAATAAAATCGAACACACCCATCAGCCATCGGTTGGGGTAGGTAATGCGTGATGTTACCTGTTTGCCTTTGCCAAATACTTACAGCCCTTTTATCAGATTAACACGCTTCGGTACGTGCGATGGGTGGTATGGGTGTGTGTTTTTGAGGCGGTTTTAGGTGCCAATTGGGCTGGTAATTTGGTTTGACGAGAAAAAGTGGAAACCATGATGGTAAACACTGGAATATTAAGTTCTAGAATGTGAAGTCCAAAACTTTGGGAACTTTAGTCCAAAATCTGTGGGTAGTTTTCAACAAACTCCAATACTTGGGAGGTCTTCAAAAATCTGGGACATTCTGGGTAGCTCCAAAGCAAAATGAATATAATTTACGTTAGTTCCACGATTACCCCATAATTAAGCCTCAACTTTAATGAAAAACATACAATTCTGCCCATGTCATGAGGCCTTCCGGCATCGCTCCGGTTTTCGCTGATAATCAAAAGCTTCGTCCAAAGTCCGAAAAAAAGTGCGACTCATTTCTTTAGCCCATTTCCCCCAGACCCCAAATACTGTGCCAAGGTAAAGTGAGCTAAAGCGAAGTGAAAAAAAGGAGAACTCCTGCTAGCCGAGTAGAATCATTTGATTAAGGGTGACGATAAGCAAATATAATCTCTGGTTGGGCTCCATCGTGCACAAAGAAAGTAACCAAAATACGTAGCGCAATGAGTTAAGACGCTGGTTGTGCTAATAAAACAAAAAAGTGGCCAGCAATTGCAAATTACTGTTTTGCGATTAGAAAAATGGCTGGAAGGAACGTGCGCGGCCATTCAGTTATCAATACATCATGACCTGTTGGATTGTCCTTGAGGGGCGTGTGGTTTATTTTTCAAATTCGTGTTGATGCTCTTGGATGTTTTTTTCAGTTCCAAGATTTTGCGTTCTACTCGTGAGCTGCTAATGAGCGAAGAAGGGTGTAAAACATCCCCCCTCCCAAGCTGGCACGTTTGTTGCGTTTCGGAAATTCCAGCGTCCACTGTGAATTACCGGTCACGGATGGGTTCGGTTCGTTCGGAGACAATTTGCATGCCATCCACGTGCGTCCCCCAAAAACAAGTGGGATCACCATGTGGTGGGATGGAAGGACGTAAAAACGAACGAACAAAAGACATTAGAATGATCATTCTATGGGGTGGGTAAGCACGAGACATATTGTTTGTTGATAGACTTGAAGCAGAAGTTACATTTTGTTGCACTTGCATACGTTGCAGTTCTTATCGCAAAATGCGATCAACTTGCATAACAAATTGTGAAAACGGGAACGCAATTAGAACCGTTCATACATAATAAATTCAACCGCGATAGTAACATGTTTATATGTTTAAAATAAAGTTTAGTTTGCTAACTGATAAAAACATGTTGACTGGTTCCAGTACTTGAAGTGCCTCAATTAAAGTATGACTCAATTTAACGTACATTCTGGACTACCTTTCCTCTCATCCCATTGCATACCAACTTACGGTATAATGACTTTAAATAATTTCCATTTCCATTTGCCCCACTCCAACAATATGGCCACCCGCCGCACGAGGATACATTGTGCGAAAGAAAATTCATCAACCAAACGGTACGAGTGCCGCGGCTTTTGTACGTTTTTGTGCGAGGCGTAAGGGAAGGCGCAATAATAACTGTCCGTCCAGCGAGAATTGATTCCTGTCATTCAAAACCCAAGCCCCAACACGTGCACACCTCTAATGGTGGTGGACACAGCTAGCAACTCACCTGGGACGGATGGACGCACGAGGACGAACGGGATACGTGTCACTCACTGACTCGTTGTTGGGTTTCGGAGCGGCACCGTGGGACTTTTGTGATATCCTAACGACACTGGCACAAAACACAGTCCACCGTACTGAATGCTTTAGAACGTCAAAGAGTCGGTGACCGTTTTGTTGAGTTCGTCGACGTTATCAGTGGGATATATCTCGGTGTTCACTCTCGACTGGTTCCTGCCTTATGACAAGCCCCACTGTTCCACTGTTGCCAACGAATGGTATTAACGAAGTAGAATGATGTTCCAATTTGATTTCGCTTTCTTTCTTCAACCACTTTTGTTTTGCCTGTTGGCTTATTACTTATTTAAAGCTAACGCACAATTATATTTTTGTTTTGTTTAGCTTCTCGCCTGGCCTGCTGTGTATGCACCAATGTCCGCAAATTGTGGCGCTCCATTTTAGAGCAACATTAGCGATGAACACAAGCTCGCTTACCCTTCCCACACTGGTTAAACACAAATTAATCCAATTCGTTAACACACTCTAATTAGGCACATATGTTTAGCACACTTACTCTAGCAACGAACGGACACAATTCGCGCGATCGTTATCACCTTTAGGTTGCGTTCGTTATCAAACTGTCTAAATATGGAACTGCCCCCAAGTTTTGCTACTAATCACGTGCCGAAACAGAATATTACGCACCCCATCTGTGGCCACACCAGACACTCGATTGTGGGAGATTACTACCAATATGGCACACTGTTTGGTCAGAAGTATTTAAACGTAGCCAACGATTACTTTCGATGCCGGTTTTCGATGAACGCGGGTACACCAGCACTCTCTGACTGCCGGACGGATTTGGATGTGAAGATGACGACGTCTACCA
>KI423092.1:8996-38878 GCA_000473375.1 Anopheles culicifacies | reverse complement strand
GTATGCGAAAAAGGGAAGTTACACATGAGTACACCACGAGCTTGCGGGGAGCGGCACATGCCCATCGATATACCTACCATCGAACGTGGATAACCCATTTGCGGCCTTTTCTATGAACAGTTTCCACGTCTGTCCCTTCAGTTTGGACATACCTCCTCCTAAAGCGTGACAATCGCGATTCATTGTTGTGTTCTGTAGATGTTCGGGTCACCGGAGATATTACAGTTGTACAAAGAAGTTTGTTCCTTGGTGCAAATAAGCGTCGTGTTTTGATCCGTAGCTCGTAGGGGTAGCTTGTGCGTTTGGTACAGTTGTTTTTAAAATTCGCTGTTTTTCTTCATAAAAGGGCACCACCAGAGAGGATTATAAATCATCCATGGATTTACTGGTTTGCTGTTGGGGGATTTTTTCTCTCCTTGTACCACGAAGTGAACCGCACACTTTTTGCGTTACAGACCCTACGAGCGTTCCTGGCGCTTTTAGTGGAGGCGCAAGACGTTTTTCTGGAAAGATAATTTAAACAGACCAATATTAAAAACAAAATGCCAAAAAAAAAACCATTAATACTAAGCTTGATTACACGACTCTCGTTCCGTCATTTTATGTTCCTGCTGTCTGAAATTAGAAAAAGCACCTTCACCGAAGCGAAACATCAGCTGATAGTGGTCACGCACACACAAGCGCAGTCGTACGCAAGAGCAGCAAAAGAACCATTCTCGCGACGGCGTAGGAACACAAGACAGAAGCGAACGCATGAATGAACGAATGGTTCGGCGTATTATTCGAAGTGCCTTCTCCCGTGGCAAGAGCTATGCTCAGTGAGAATGAGCCCGCACCCTTCCGATTGTTTCACCTATGGCATCCTACTACACACACTCAAAGGCATCCCTAAGAACAATAGGCAGGCAAACGCGTAGTAGTAGTAAACGTGTGGGGGGATTTGCTTCTCTGGCAGGTGCGGAAAACGTAGGCTACTGAAGGTGTATCCCTTGTACGCTTACGGGCCGAATCATTGGAGGTTTTGTGTGATGCTCTTTCTTCGCTAGTGCAGTGGAGGGACAAGATAAACACGATAAGTAATTCAATTAAGACACGTTCAATTATGCTCTCATGCTTGGTTGGGCAGTGCCGCACGATGTGGAAGTTGTCGTGGCACGCCGGATTAAGAAGTTTGAGTTATTAGGACAATGGAGTATTCATACTACAGGTTTATATCTGCTAGAAATTCACTTTTACCAATTCAATGATTCACAGTACATCCAGATTGCTAGGCAACCGTCACTATATGCAACTGCGGGAGCTGCTGCGGCAATTGGGATCTTCAATTGACTCCTTTGTTCATGTTAAGTAGGACTCCACGGTCGTATTCCTTCCATGTCACTACCACCATCAATGAAAGGGCGTAAGAATGATGTTCGTGCACGGTTTGCAAAAAAAAAAAAAAAACATTTACGACAGACAATTTCTTCACTCACTACCCTGAATGTGTCATGCCAAAGGTTAACTGGGGACTTCGCAGACCGGAGTAACGATTACCCAAGCATACGTTTTATGTTTCGGGTCTTCTTTCGCCACGGACCACATATGCACCGATACCGATGTTGCGAAACAGAGATGAAACATTGCTCTCTCTCTAAACAAAACTTGACATTCGGAGCATAGGTCAGTACGCTCGATTCCCCCTACATACACACCCACAGCCACAGCGATGATGATGATGATGATGATTGGGGGGGGATGCTGCATGATGGGGTTTTGCAAGGACGAAAAAGAGCATAAAGGAACGCACGAATGATGGGGAGCATCACTTTCCTTCTCCCCTCACCCCCTCCCCTTCTTTGTTGGGAAATCGAGAGCGAGACGATCGCCGTTGTGAAGAAATCGGCAATACCACCACTAACAATAGCAGCAGACAGGGACGACGACGTCGGCTATCACATTATCGACTTTTGAACCCTTTCCGCAACGCACCGAAAACTTCTTACGTATGTCAGGGTCTATGTACGCACCAATTGCTGCCACTGTTGCAACTACACCAAACACTATGCAAACGCACGAGAAACAGTAACCCAGGCGTAGCTGGGTGTTGTTGGCTCCGTAACACTCTGGCAGCAGGCAGCGGGATTCGTAAGTAGGGGTTGCTGGGACAACAGCACACTTCCTCTCGGGTGTTGTACATCGGTTCTATCCGATTGGTACGTGCGTATGCAGCTGTATGTTTTGTTTTTCGCTAACTACCCCGTTCTGGGACGGGCAGAAAAATCAGAGCAGTAGGCTTACCATCTCTAAAATTGGTACGAGACGAGTTCACCACGCTCTGGCCCGTTCTGTGTGTGTGATGTTTTTTTTTATGTTGATGTTTTTGGCTGTCACAGCGAGCTACACCGTTGCCGCATGTTCATAGCTTGTGGTAGAGCGCTTGGTTTTTAACGAATCCAGCATACAATGGGAAGGTTCCATGTGCAATGCCGGACACGTGCGTTTATGTTAATTTTTCAAATTGTTCCAAATAGTCGTTGATATAGTTGGAGTACACGTAATTAGTAGTATAGCGTTGTGCTGACTTAAATACTTAGTTATTTTAACAGCAAATGACCTGAAATTTCCAAGAATGTTGTGTTTGGTTTAAAACCAAAGTGGTTTAAGTAGGCTGTTTCTTCTGCGTGCACTGAAACTGATAGTCATTTTGGATTTTCGTACTCTTCAGTTCTTTTGATCAAAATTATCTCTATTCATCCAAATTCCCACCATGATGACCGAGTCGGAACTGTCCGAGTTACAGGAACAACAATTTCGAGAAATGTTTGAAATGTTCGACCGTGATGGGAGTGGTTCGATTTCGGCGGCCGAACTAGGTGATCTAATGCGTGTCCTTGGACTGAACCCAACCATGGCCGAGCTTGAACAAATGGTTTATGAAGTCGATTCGGACGGAAATGGACGAATCGAGTGGGATGAGTTTGTGTCCCTCATGAAACGGAAATCGCGCGAACCGGTCGATGAGAAGGAACTGTACGCGGCATTTAAAGTGTTCGACAAGAACGGTGATGGATTCCTGTCGGTTGAGGAGCTGTCGGATGTGATGCAAAACTTTGGAGAACGCTTAACCCCGAAGGAATTGCAAGATCTGCTCGCTGAGGCCGATATCGATGGAGATGGCAGAATAAACTATGAAGAATTTGTTTACATGTTGCTGAAGTAAACGAGGTAGAACGCAACTAGCCACTGTACTAGATGATTGATTAAATTATTTATTAACATCGAACCCGCTAAGCTTATGGTTTTCCCGTTATCGAACTATACTCGGCACTAGTTGGGTAGCCGATTTTTGATTAAATTTTCTATCTTCCTAATTCTTCCCTTATCCATCAGGCTATCTCCCAAGGCCATAATACTGGAACCAGCGCCACTGATGGCGGCCGCTGCCGCCGCTATTTGCTGTGATTGGGTTGAGTTTCCAACCGGTGTCGTCTCGCTTGTCTGTGTTGCGTTACCACTCTCGCTGTGGGCCCCAGAAGAGGAGGTCGTCGGTGTTTGTTGCTGCTGTAGCTGAGGACACGCCCGTTTATATGCTTCGACAAGCTGCTGTTGTTCAATTTTGCGAACATTCTTCATCTCCAGTATTTTGTGAAACTCGACCACGCTGCTTTCCGGCATCAGCTTCAGGTATTGTTCGATGTAGAGTGAAGCCGGATGGACGGGCTGCATCACGACTTTGATTATCATTTCTGCCTTTGCCATACCTTTTACCACTACCTTGGTGTAGCTGGCAGGAGGTTTTCGTTGTACCTGTGATCCGATCGAGGGCAGATCCATCAGTACCGTCTTCAGGCTGTGAGTATCGAGCAGCAGTTGCTCACAGCCGAGAATGTTACCGCCCGAGGTCGCACTATTGGCACCTTCCGCGAGACTGGAACTGGAAGCGCTCGCAACCAGTGCCGCCGATCCCGAAGCGGACGACGACCCAGAAGAGGTCGGACGTAGCCGGTACAACGTATTGATGTACTTTGGAATGAATGAGTTTACGAACTTGTGGCAAAACTGTGTGTAATACTTCCGACTGTTGGCCAAATTGTCCCTAATTACCGGTACGGTTTGTTTGAGATTCGTTATGATCTGGTTGACGAACCCGCTCTGATCGCCCACATTGCTGATGCTGTGCCAGGCGATCTTTGTCATCAACAGCAACGACTGCTCGCAGGCTGCATCTAGATCGTGCACTAGCAGCTGGATGCAGTTTGAAATGATTCGATGGTAGACGTCTTTCTCATCCGAAAGGTCCACCTTACCGATGTACTGTTTGTCGATTTTCTCCTTCAGCTTGTCCTCCAGCTGTTGTACGGTTTCGAGACAATATTCGGCAGTCGCCAGGATGTAACAAATTTTACGCATGTCTTCCGAAGAAAATCTAAAACGATACACAACATGAGTTGGTGGTTTAGTACCGTATATCTAGTTCCATGCTAGTTTATAGTACCTGGGCGTTTCACCTTCCTTCAAGAAATTATGAATCACCTGCCCTGCTGCAGTGGACAGGTTTTGGAAGTCTTTTGTCAGCAGTGACATGCTAGAACTTATCGACGAAGTTGTTGTATTCGGGGGCTGCGGTTTCGGTATGCGAGCTTCCAGGACCTTGACGGCATACTCGCGAAGGTATTTCTTAAACAGCAAAACCAAATCGTACATGGGCTTTTCGTTGCTCAGTTGCATACACTGCACCATGCACTTTTTATAAAATACGAACAAATCTGCGCAGCTGCAAATGAAACAAAATGAAAATGTTATTCATCAATTACAGGCACCTAATAGGACACTTACTTTGGTATGATCCCGGGATTAATTTCCTTCGGCACGACCATCTGCTGGTTCTGCTGGGTAAACTGATCGATGAGTGCAGCCAAATCCCGATCGATACTATCCGTGTATATGTCCAGATAAGGTTTAAAGCAGCTACCGATTAGATTGTTAAAAGAGCCCCGCTCCTGACGTACTTCCTCGCTGGTAGCTTCTACGAGCGTAGTACCGTTAAACCGTTTGTCGAGCAGCTGTTCGAAATTGGCCGTCTTTTGAATGGAGAACAGCAGCAGTTTAACATCGATTTCCGTTCGTCGGCGAGCAATAATTTTGGACAGCTCCTCGCGCGTAATCGTACAAAAGTGTACCGTGATGCGTTCCGATACTTCCCAATCGGCGGGGAATACGGTACCATACTTTTCTTCAAAATCCAGCAAATGCCGTTTTACCCAGGCATACCGTTTGTCAATTTTATCCAGCCAAGCAATGTCTTGGTTTTCGTGGAACAGCTGCACGTACTCCTGGAGCTGCAGGTCTGCAATGGGATGGGGGAACAAATTAAGAAACGTTCACATTTCGACCGCACAAAACACTTACTAATGAACCATTTGAGAATGTTCTTTTTAACGGGTTTGTCCAATACTGAGGCAACCTGACATGCGTCCTTTAGTTGCGTTAGTGTCATGCGATTCGCATTGCTGTGGCTCGTGGGCGAGAAGAAGTTCTTAAAATCATCCGTTATTTGCGTTGCCAGTTCAGACTGAATCTGTTGAACCTGGGCGGAAAGGGTTTGGATTTGCGATATTTCCGAGTACTGTTGAAAGTGTTGGTTGACCTCGATGATGGCTTGCAGCGGGTTGAGGACCTCCCCATACTGCCTGCGCTCGGAGAGTCGCTTTAGGTTTTCCACCCCACCCACCAGCATGTGCAGATGGTTCAGGGTGGTGATGGCGTAGGTGAGATTGTTTTTGGCCGAATCAAGCTGCTTGATATCGCGCGTTATTTCCTTCACCATGTCTTCCGTCTTTTCCGCACGGCTCTTGATGTCGGTAATGAGGGAAAACAGCTGCGTCAGGGACTGTTGCGCTTCCTTCAGTGCAACTCGACCGTTTTCGCCCGTATTCACTTGGCCCCGCACCACACTGCGGATGTTATCGTCGATCAGACTTATGTCGCATTCCATCTTGGATATCACCTCATCGATGTTGGAGAGCGACTGTTCGTTCGGAAACAGCTGGTTGATGTAATCGGTCGGATTGAAATCCGGTTGGTCGAGCGGGTCGGAACTTTGCAACACCTGTTCGATCGCACGCTGAACGTCTTCCGACAGGACGATTTCGTTGATGTGATCCTTTTTCTGGTCATTTTCTTCCTCGACCAGGTTCATTTTTGGAATGTTTGTGTAATTTGCTGTTCTTCAGCAAATTTTGTGCATCCACCCGAGCAGAAACTACACGTAATAACAACACAGCCCGCTGTCAAAACAAAATGCAATTCATAGACCACGGTAGCTAGACACTTGTTTGATCGTTTATATCAAGGTTAGTAGCTACGGGGCTGCACCAACAACGGATATTGTTCATAATTGTTTAATTATGCTACAAAACTATTGTTTTATTATAAATTGTTTTGTTTTTTTAGTACTCCGATGAGTTCAGGGAAGATAATTCTATTGGTTGGTCTCAAACAATTATATTTTTTAATGTCGGAATACTGTTACATCCCACCATTCGGGTATGTATGTTGCAATTGTCAGAAAAGGTAAACACACAAGGATGGTGTTTTGAAACGGGCCGGTCTTTTCCGCGCCGACACCTACCATTTCCTTAGCTAATGAGATAACCTACTGCGGAGCCCAAAATGCTCCGAGTCTTTCGCCGGAATGTGGCTCTTCACTGGACGGGAGATTGTATAGCAACACGTTTTATCGTAAGAGGATATGGATCTACACGTGGTGAGATATCGGCATTGCCTTAGTTCTGCAACAAATTCACGGGACTTAGTTTTTACCATTCGCAATCAACAGATATTGCGTCGGCTTATCAACCGTCACAAGTGGAACGACATAGCACCTCAGGAACTGTGCCCCAGTTACCGGCTGAGCTTAGATCGGTTGAGAAAGTAGACGCACCTTTTAATCTGCTTCTACCACCACCGAACGTGACCGGAGATCTTCATCTTGGCCATGCACTAACATGCGCCATACAGGATGCTTTGGTAAGACAGGCACGACTGTCGGGAGCGCGTGCAACATGGATACCGGGTATGGACCATGCCGGTATTGCGACGCAAGTAGTTGTGGAGAAGCGGCTGTTCAAAGAACGAAACCTTACCCGGCATAATCTCGGCAGAGAAATGTTTCTGGAGGAGGTAATGCGATGGAAAGTCGAGAAGGAAGAAAGTATCCGGATGGCGCTGAAGAAACTTGGTTGTTCGATGGGCTGGAGCAAGGAATACTTTACGATGGATTCTCAGCAGTCGGTGGCGGTGAGGGAAGCATTTGTGCAACTGTTCGACAAAGGACTCATTTACCGCGATCGTTCGTTGGTGAACTGGTCTTGCACGCTGGAGTCTGCCATTTCTGATGTGGAGGTAGAGAATGTGGAAATTGCGGGCCCTACCGAAATATCCGTACCGGGATACGACAGAAATATCACCTTCGGTCGAATGGTGGACATAGCGTACAAGGTGCAGGGATCGACTGAAGAGATCGTCGTTTCCACCACGCGTCCGGAAACGTTTCTTGGTGACGTTGCCGTTGCCGTCCACCCGGAAGATGGACGGTATTCGCATCTGCGTAACAAAGTCATCTTCCTGTGGCATCCCGTACGGAAGGAGGAAATACCGCTCATCTTCGACAGTGCAGTCGATCGCACTTTTGGGACGGGAGCGGTCAAGATAACTCCTGCGCACGATCGGTTCGACTTTGAGATCGCAAGACGCCATCATCTGGCAACGGTTGAGGTGATAGATGAGCGAGGAATTGTGCAGAAACATTTCGGCCCATTTACGGGTCTGCCTCGTTACGATGCTCGTGAAAAAGTAATTGACTACCTGACGAAGCTATCGTTAGTGCGTGGTGTAAAGCCTCACACCATGCTATTGCCACTGTGTTCTCGGTCAAAGGACGTGGTGGAGCTTCTGCTACGACCCCAATGGTTCATAAGATGCCAAGAAATGGCACAGCGAGCGCTGGCAGCGGTACGGGATGATGGCAGTCTCGCGATAGTACCCAAAACGTTCGAAAGGGAGTGGTTTCGATGGTTGGAAAATTGTCACGATTGGTGCATTTCAAGACAGCTGTGGTGGGGTCACCGCATTCCGGCGTATGTTGCTCGGTACGAAACCACCAAAGAACTATGGATTGCGGCACGATCTATGAATGAGGCTCGCGAAAAATGTGCCAAGCTGTTGCCAAACGTTCCACAAGATGCAATATCCATCGAACAGGATCACGATGTATTGGACACATGGTTTTCCTCAGCGCTGTTACCATTTTCATCGACCGGCTGGCCAGATAAGCTTTCCACCGAGTTTTACCCCCTGCAGCTGATGGAAACCGGACATGATATTCTGTTCTTTTGGGTCGCACGTATGGTGATGCTTGGACAGGAACTAACAGGACAGTTACCGTTTGGGAAAATACTTCTACACGGCATTATCTGTGATGAGTTTGGTAGAAAGATGTCCAAAAGCCTGGGGAACGTGATAAAGCCCGAGCATGTCATACATGGTATCACGCTGGATAAATTACATGCCGAAGCGGAAGCATCTCACCGGCAGGGCATTCTGTCGAAGCACGAGCTGTCGAAATCAATTGCCGGACAGCGCAAAATGTTTCCCAAGGGTATACCGGAATGTGGTATCGATGCGTTACGCTTTACGCTATGTTCATCGAACGTAAAGAATCATTTCATACATTTCAATGTCCAGGAAGCCTTTACGAATAAGCTATTTTTTAACAAAATCTGGCAAGCCACACGATACACGCTCGGATGTACGGAACGTTTTGGAGTTTCACAACGTGCTCTCCGTACTGCGGAACTGCGAGAAGCGGCGGATCAATTAACGTCAATGGATCGATGGATATTAAGCCGCCTGGGAAATACAGTGCAACAGTGCCGAGAAGCGTTCGAAAGTTACAACTTTCATTTGGCCACTGCTGCTTTAAGAACGTTTTTCTACAACAACTTTTGTGATGTATATTTGGTAGGTAGAATGAAAGATGTCTCTTCGGTTGGTCTTTTTGCAACTAAATGTTTGAAAATGTTTTTTTAGGAAACGACAAAAATCAACATGAAACCGGAGAGAACTAAGGCAGCAGAGTTGCATTGCGGCGTGTTAAAGTACTGCCTCACAGTAGGACTACTTCAAATGGAACCATTCACTCCGTACCTCGCACAGGAACTATTGAACCATTTATCCCCATCGAGCACGTTAGCGGACGATTGGGCTAGCGTAACTGGCTGGATAGATCCACAGCTCGAAGAGCGCATTGATGGTATGCTACAGATATGTCAGCATATCAGGCAATCGAAAAACGAATACAATCCACCGATCGTACGAAAGCACAATCCTACCGTGCACATACACGCCAAGGCACAGGAGCTTGCGGGTTTACTGCAAACGCAACAGGCCACAGTACAGCAGCTAACGCACTGCAATGGAATCGTTCTGCATGCAGACGAAAGCACATTCAACAAAGTGCAATTCTTGGTAAAAAGTGCCCCAAGCCACAACTGCATTATCGGAATTGTAGCTGAATCAATAGATGCTGCCACGTCCGAGGGTCAAACCGTTGCTGGAGACGGAAGCAAAAAGATGCTAGCGAAGTTAGACGCAGAAATAGAGAAGCTACTGAAAACGATCAGTAACGAGGGATACAAAAAATCTGCCAGCGAAAGTGTACAGAAACGGCACCGGGAAAAGGTAAATGCTGGGTCACACTGTCGGTTCGTTTCGGTGCGCAATTGAATAATGGTTTCCTCCCGTTTCAGCTGAACCAGTTGCAGCAACAAAAGGAAGAAATGCTGAAAATAAGATCGTAACAATGGATGAAGTTTTGCGAGCGAGAAGTCTAGTCAGAATGTTACGTTACACAATAAAGTGGTAGAACCTGCGTTGTTCACAAACAATTACAGTTGCAGTAGGGTGCTGGAATACATTTAAATCTTTACGCTTTACACATCTTAGGTTACTTTAAGCGACTATCTCATCGATCGGTTTGGTGTTCGAGGGACCAAACTGTAGCACAAGCCGATCAAACTCGGCCTGTCGTTTGTTGTATGCCGCCACCAAGCTGCTGCCCTTATGGTCGTCCAGTATCTGGGACAGGTAGCGGCTGAACTGGCTGCTGTTTTTGTCCCTTTGCTGCGACAGTGCCAGCAGGTTGATCAACGTGTCGTAGTTGTTGGGGTCACGGTTTAAGCATTCGCGCAGCACCTGTTCCGCGTCGTCATACTTTTGCTGTCCGATGTAGCAAACGGCCTGACCGTTCAGTAGCAGCAACGTAGGCGAAAACTTGTCGCACAGATCTTGAAAGATGAAGAATGCGTCCTGCAACTTTTCTCCACCCTGGAAATTGAACAGATGATTGGTGAGCATTTTGCTAGCGGACTAACGGTGCATCACGCATACTAACGATTTGAATGTTAAGCCAGGCTTGGGACAGCTGCGTCAGTGTGGCATCGTCATCCTTTTCCTGCATTGTCGTGGCGACCTGTTTCGCCAGATCTACACGGGACATTTTCAGCAAGCAGTGCATGTGCAGGGAAAGACATTCAAGGTTGAAATTCCCCACCAGTACCCTTTAGCGAAGAAATCATAGTAAGAATCGACTTTGTTCACATGTTCCTTACTGGTGGCATACGGGAGTGGCACTTACTTCATTGCCGTTTCATACGTTTCCTCGTTGCAGTAGATGATGGCCCCAACGATGATCCAAACGACGTGCAGCTCGTTGATATCTCCTTGGAATTTCTCATCAAAAATCGACACGATCGCTTCCTTCCGTCCACTGTTGGACATGTACTCGGCCAGATAGCGTAAGGCCAGAAGTGGCGTATCGTTTGACGATTTGATTTCGTCCAGCACCACACGATACTTGTTCTGCGCGATGTAGGACCGGTACATAAAGATGTCCTTCTCGAGCGATGGTTTCTACAATGGGTGTAAAAATCCGTGTTATGGAGTGTTATTTTCTGATGTACTACTATCTCCCAGACGGCTTATACGCACCGATATTTTGTTACACTCGTTTATGCACGTTTGGTAGTTGCCGATGTAGAAAGCGTTTTCTACATCGATAAGCTCAGACACTTCGTTGTTTCGGTTCATTTTGAGATTGGTACGATGGCCACAATCTTTATTTTGTATGCAGCAAAACTCGGGAAATGCTGGGAATGTTGTTATTTGTATTGAAGCTGGAAGATTTTGGTACGAAATCCAAGACGAAAATGACGTGGAAAGATTTGTGTGAAATAATTCCGGTCGGATCGTGTTGTATGTTGTGACAGCTCCACTTAACGAAACTCAAGAGAGGCCGGAAGGTTTTAGAACAATTTCGTTTTGTTGCAAAAGGAATCAAATTCATACTGTTGTGGGATTCTCAAATGATCTCAGTATCCGCTTGAGGAATCCGTATTTTCTCCACAGCGTGTAAGAACCAATAGGTAAAGTGTAACTGCTTTTCATTGTGTTCTGTTCTACAATGATGTGGAAATTTAGCCGTTGCAGTATTCTCCGCAGTTGGGGATTTGTTATGAACAATGCCAATCTAACTGAATATGCAAAATCAATAGCATTTGGCAAAAAACTCTGTCTAGAAATGGCTGATTAAATGTTTAGTATTTATTCCCTATTTGAAATGCCTCCAGGGGTTGTCAACTTAAAATTCAATATGGTGGTCGTTCATCGGCACTAGGCGTAGTTGATCGAACCTCCTACCCTGGAGTGTTGTGTCGGCTGTCAAACGAGAAATGTGAAAAATCAAACTGCGTGTGTTTTGGATTTCTTTTCCCCCAGTAAAACCGCAATAAAATAATTTGCAAAAGCAGCAGCAGCCCTTTTGCTCTGTCCGGCTTCTGTTCGCCGTAAGCTCGCGGTATCGGTTCAAGAACGGTTTGCAGTGCTCAAAATCATCCCATCGACGGAATGGAGCCGTTCACTTGCTTCATGGTAAGGCTCAAATTCCGCGGTTCCGGTGTGTTTGGTGCGTAATATGTGCTCCGGCCGCTTTTCCACTGGTTCGCGGTCGAGTGCATGCTACAAATAATGCGTATAGTGAAGAATGGTGGCAGTTTACAGATGCTTTTGAGTGATTGCGAAGCTGGTTACGAGCGTGTAGAAGATTGAAATGTTTCAATGGTCTTGTTTGAAAGGTGGTGCACCACGAGAAAGGGGCGGGGAAATGACAAAAACATAGTGAACTGCGATGGTTATTTTTTTATAACCTCAACTAGCGCAATAGGTCCATAAACAAACGCACCGCTGTTGTTGCTTTCTCTTTGGTATTGTGCATTTGGGGAGAATTATCGAGAAACGTCCATCCGGATATGAAGCTAACATGTCTTTTTGCTTTCCATCAACCGTATATCAAACGCGACAGGATGTGGAAAATTCCCGCTCCTACATTGACGAGCTGTACTCGGAGGAAAACTGCAAATGTCAGGAAGCGATCGTTTGCCTCAAGAATGCCGTCATCGGTTCGAACAAAAAGAAAGGATCGATCATATCGCAGGGAATAGTGCCGCGGCTGATTGCGCTGCTGTGCAATGCTGGCAAGCCGCTGCAGCTACGCATCGATGCCGGCATAGTGCTTGGGTCGCTTGCCAAGGGTACCGAATCGCAGGTCCACTCCCTGATGCGCTTCAACACAGTCGAGGTGTTGATAGCGATCATCTTCGATCCTAACACGGACGAAAGGCTGATGGAAACATGCCTGGGGGCATTGCAGACGATAGTGCAGTATCCTTTCGCACCACTGGATCTAATTCATTCGGATATCAATAACATAAAGCGTTTGATTCGTAAGTATCGGATGGCAGCGAACTCATTTTGGAAACATTTCTAATGTCCATTCTCTCTGGCTTTTTTTTTTGTAGAAATTGCATCACCAAGGAGCAGCTTCGCGTGCCAGATGTACGTGGTAAACATTTTTGTTCCTCTCTGCCACTCCTCGCATCAACAGAAGAACCTATGCCAGGCGGATGTGATACCGTTTCTAGCGCGGCTCATGATCTGCGACAACACGACGCTGCAAGTACCTGCACTGAAATGTTTGGCCGCGATGTGCTTCACTAACAAATCGGTGTCAAACATCGTGCACGCGACATACCACGCCGATCGATCGATTCTGGACATTTTGACCGCATTACTGTCAAGAACGCGCGACGTGCAGGTGCAGCTATCGGCAAGCCGGTGTCTCACGTATCTGCATCGCGCTGGTTCCCTGCCGGCCGAGGACTACAGGATCGTTTACAAAACGTTGCCCTGCCTGGCCCGGCTGTGCTCGGACGAGTTTGAAGAGGATACGCGTGCGACGGCCGCCGAAACGCTCGCCTACCTGGCCGAAATCGATTCCGAGCTGCAACGGTTGGCCGCGATCAGCAATCATTTGATCGTGTCGCTTGCGAATCTGGTCAAATGCCCGTCGGTGTTGTCGAGACAGGGTGCTTTCCGCTGTTTTGCTTCTCTCGCGGCCAATGATGAAGAAATTAGAAAGCGCATCATAGAGATGGACGGCTTAATGGAGGAGGTGCTAAGCGGATTAAAGGATGGGTGTCCGGAGGTGAGTGTTTCGAGTGAACATGGGAAGATTAGAGCGCAACTAACTAATTCGACCGATTGTTACCTTCAGGTTCGTCTCTCGGCAGTACGATGTCTTCATTCACTGTCTCGTTCGGTGCAACTACTTAGAACCACTTTTCAGGTACGATAAACGAACAGCAGAATGATAGATTTGCGCTTGGATACTAAAATGCTACTCTCTCGTAACAGGATCATTCGGTGTGGCGTCCGCTAATGGATTTGTTGTCTGGCGATGCGTCACTTGAGCTGCAAACCGTTGTCACATCGACGATTTGCAATTTGCTACTAGAATTCTCACCTGCCAAGGAACCAATGCTCGAATCGGGTGCCGTCGAGATGCTTTGCGAGCTTACCAAACATCCCGATCCAGCACTCAGGCTGAACGGAAGTTGGGCTTTGATGAATATGGCTTTCCAGGTTAGCAAAGGCACTACAGAAAGTGCGCGTAGAAATTAAACTCTCATGCTAATGCTTTACCTTACCGTTTACCTCCGTAGGCCGAACAACACGTAAAAACGAAAATAATCAACACACTAGGAACGGATAGGATATTTCAATTGCTGGGCGATCGGGATGAGCGTGTCATCATGAAAACGCTCGGCCTGTTGCGCAATCTACTGAGCAATACTCTCCATATCGAAACGATCATGTCGGAACATTCGAGTGAAGTTTTGAGGGCGGTAAGTGTTGAAGGCTTGTGTTGGAACGGGACGATGTGGAATTAATGTTCATTTTACCTTTTCTTTCTCACTACACACCAGGTGAGTCTCGTGCTAGACGATCCACACCCACCGGAGGTAAAGGAACAAGCTATAATAATCATAGGCAACATAACGGCGGGTGCACAGGACGAAGACTATGTGCTGCAGGACGAAAAGATTGTCAAAAAGATCAGGGATTTTTTGGTAAGTCCTAATCATTCGTTAGTTTTACAGAGCGTTAAGTAACTCCATTCTTTTGCTGTGTCTTATCATGCAGGTCGCCAACGACAATAAACTACAGATGGGTGCCGTGTTTGTCGTGCGAAACCTGCTAGATAAGAGCGGTCGGCAGCATATACTGCGACAGTGGGGTTTTCTGGAAAATCTCGAACAACTACTACACATGACACCGCAACACTCGCAGTTCTATGAGGAGTAAGTATTGAACCGAGACACTCGTGTTTAGGAAGACGGGGAACGTAGAATTAATAGCGGTTTCGTTTCTCTTTTCTTGATCCACAGCATACGGGATGAAATTTTAAGGTTTGACTACTCCGAAGACCATTGAAAGCTATTCGTTGTTATCGTTTTGTTACTATTATGTACTCCTTCCTTCTATCTCGTCCACTCCTGATTTCTTTGTGCGCGTAACGATCGTATGTTGGAGGTTGTGTTTCCGGACATCCGGACTTTCCCTTTTTCCTGCGGTACCGTAAATTCGCCTAGCGATAAACGGGGACCAACCAGTATGGTATAGTAGTAGTATTTTATTACTTTCCTGAGACGATTTCTTGAACATTGTCACTTTTCGCGATGTTATGGACACGACGGTGAATGCTTATATATGATCTACATCTGGAAACAAAGCCCCAGCGCTAGTTTTGCTCGTACATCTGTAGATGATAAGAAACACACGAAGCACACCTTTATTTACCAGGAAAGATATTTGCAACGAGAAGCAGCAGCAACAGATCGACAGACAAATCAAACACTAGTGACGGACTTTCAAAGTAAAATATGCTCTACCACAAAGTTTGTAAATATCCGCCAGATTCGCCATACATCATTCAATGTGCTCTACCGTACTAAGGGCTATCAGACTAATGTGCGTGGCTGGAGGTAATAGGTCTGCAAGCCCATAGCCCGGTTAGCAGCTATCCGTGGAAATGATGTTTGCTTTCAGACAACTAATCCGCTAGTAGTAGAATGGGATGTCACCGAACGCTTGTTAAGTTTACTCTAATTTTATTAATTTATTTAGGAAACGGTGTCAAAAATTAACAAACAAACAAACAAACAAAAACCACAATACAGAACCAGTGAATTTCATCCGGCATGTTCTACTACAGTTGGCAAGGAGAAAGGTTTGGATGGGAGCATACAGCATTTCGGTAGATAAAGAGAGATCAATTCATGTGGAGCAATTTACATCTTCCGTTGTCGTTTCCGACCGAAAGGTGTACGGATGAAGCAGAGCATAGAGTACAGTACGTTCGATACTCGATCGATTGATATGTGTTTTTACATTTTACTTTCCCTGAACTGAAAAAAAGATGTTTAGCATATGGAAGCAACACTGTCTCTCGCTCTCTCTTTCCCTTTTCTGGGGTTGGTGTGGAATGAATGTGATCGTTGTTTTGTTTTGTTGTTGTAGAAGCAGGAACACATGCCAATTTTGATACAAACATCACGATTGTTGGTAGCAAAGAGAGCATGTGCGTGTGTGCGTGAGATGGGGCAAGGAAGGAGGAAAGGTACGCAAAAACAAAAGAGAGAAGAGACACAATAAAAAAATTGATTAAAAAAAAAACCCCACTAGACTAAAATGTACCAAATACGATCGAGAAAGTATTGCCGTACGGTTATTTTGTAAGTAGACACTTTGTTTTATTCACCCTTTGGATAAAAGTACAGTGATAATCAAATGTACGATACAACGAACAACAGACGGAAAAGATGTACATCTTCAAAAGATACGGACAATGATTAAGCAAACGCGTAAAGACAAACCAGATACACGAGAGAAGGGAACAGAGACGGAACATAAGCAAAGGGAACTGAAATTAAGCTTCGCGCTGATCTCTTGCATTCCCACATTGGAAGTGTCCAGTGGAAGTACTCAAGCAGCCATACTATTGTTTGGTGCATCCGTTTTCGATGGAATTGCATCGGGATTGGAGAGTGGATCCAGTTCGGCAAACAGCTGATACCATCCGCTAAGATCTTTACCCCCCGTTTTGCTACCGCTGTTCATCTTGCCTTGTTTCATTGCACCGGCACCATTGCTGGGATCGGCATTGCTCCCAGTGGTTCCGGTGGAGGAACCTTGCTTAGTGGAGAATGATTGCAACAGGCTGCTAAAGATGTCGGTCGCTTTTTCGGACGATTTGCCACTGTTTGTGGTGCTTCCGTTTGCTTCATTGCGGTCATGATCCTGCTGAAGCTCGTTCTGCATTGGGTCCATGCATTCCGACAGACTGGAGGTAAAATCAAACCCACCCTGATCGGTCAGGGTGCAGTTCGTCAGTAGTGCTGAAGGCAAAAATGGTGCCGGTGCCGACATAAAGTCGGAAAACTCATCGTCCAAGCTCAGACCGAGCAGATCGGACGTAGCGTTCGATGCATTCGCTTTGCCGGTTTCAAGATTAAGGTCCGGCACGCCCGAAAGCAGTGCATCGATTTCTAATGCTACATCCTTTAGGACGTTTTCCGTGGCAACAGTTTCTTTCGTCGCCTTTGTCCCCACGTCATCCTTGTAGTCGTCCTGTGGGAGGGGAAAAGCAAAATTGAGAACTTTACATATATCGTCGTTTGTGTTGTACGGTGTATGATTACCTTAAAGAAAAGCATCTGATCGTCATCGGCTGGTGCGTCGTCGGGTTTGGTTTCAGCCGTATCTCCGGATGCGGCTTCCTTCTCTTCCTCATTAGGATTGGCTTGCGTCAATTCCTTCAGTATGGAGAAACTGTAGTGTGGATCTTTTGCTAAGCTCTTGAGCGTGTTCCTGTACGTTTCGTCCGTCTTCTTAGCAAACTGCAGGATGGCATTCTGATATCCAACGAGTGCATGCGAAAACATATTGCACCTTGCCGCAGCCAAAAGATCGATCTACAATCGGCAGTATGAAAGAACTTAAACGATCCACCTTTTCTCCCATTTTAACCGCGTCCTTACCTTCTCCAAACAGTCCAGTGTGTACTTATCGAACTTGGTTTTGGCCGACTTGACGTGCCGTTGAGCTTTGCGAAACTTTTCCAACCCTCGGCCAGTGTCGGGATCTAACTGAATGCTGACGGACTTCATCCAGCTCAGTGCGGCCCGGTATTCGGTGCGTTCCTTTTCCATCAACTGTATCGTATGGTGTGTGTCCGCAATTGCCCGTCCTTTGAACGTGTGTACGTCGTGGTGCAGACGCAACAGCGGCACACGGATGGAAATACGTTGCTGTCCGCAGTACGAAATCGCTTTTCCGGTGGTGGACATCATCTTGCCAGTGGTTGGACTTTCCTTGCTGACCTCGCGCAAGAATTTCCCGAGCGAGTTTTCCTCCTGGGCCAGTATGCATACCCGTTCCTGATACTGGTCGATGATGCGGTACAATTTGCTGCAACTTTCTGCCACCGATCGGAAAAGTTCTATCTTCGAATCCAGCTCCCCATCGGATGCCACAATGTTTTCATCCTCTTTAGTGCCTACGGATCGGAAAGAACGACTTCGATTAGTACACAACGATCGATTGCGTGTCGAAAGCCGGATTTTGGATGTGGATGATACATCGTAACCCATCATTGCCGCACCTAACTTTCTTTGTACAGCTTTCTTCGTCACCCAGAACTGGTGCTGGAATTCGGACTTTAGCATTATGCTAGCGTTGATCTCGGTCACTTTCTACAACTAAACACACCGAATCTCGTTGCCTGCGTAAAAGCTGTTTGCAAACTTACTCCAAGGTATGACAGTATTGTGTTATTTTCATTTTTCCATCCCTTGATCGAAATATCGATTTTTCACAGCGCCACAATGCAATAAGTGACAGATTGCAACGAAAGGTTCCCCTTTTTCTCTGGGGGAAAATACGTTGTTTGATAAGGAGAGCTAGCGCGTATGCGCAAAACGTGCACCAACCGTTTGGCATTGTTCAAAGCCAACGGTTTCAGATGGGGAGAGCACGTGGTGTAAACAAATGACTTACTTGGTAGCTAAAAAGGCAACCAATACTGCGGTGTGGTGGAGCTAATATCATTATTTGGTTTATAATGGAACAAAAATGCACATATGCATGTTAATACATTCTATATTCGTATTGTTCTTGCGTTGATTTCAGCCATGCTATGAAGCAGCGGTTTATTCAAATTTCAATCAAGCGTTTTTCCATGCGCGTAGGCTGTGGTCTATGGAAATGGGAGGAAACTAAAACAGGAACGGAACAGTGAGCAGTGGAACACCAATTAACTGGGTATTATTTAACTAATCGTTAAAAGTTAACCTTTATCATCAAAGGAATTCGGATCCGTTGAATCTGCTTATCTGGTGAGCACGAATAATCGACACTACGCGGTACAACGCCTTTTGACAGTTAACTGACGTCAAACGGGACATACACAACAACGTGCATCGTTTTGCCGTTTGGGTGCTGCGCTCCGTGTGACAGCTGCAGAAACGCTTCCCCGATTTAGTTGTGTTTGGGAGCACAGAATGCAGTTCATTCATTCATCATTTCCTTCGTAAATGTACATTTTGCACTATCTTTCGCTTTCCTTTCAACGCTAATTGTTCTCTCTGCTGAACTTCCTTTCGGTTGTACACGGCACAGGCAAAACACGCTGCTACAGTCGATGGAAACATTCCCGTTGCGTGTGTAAGTTATCAAGTGGCCGTACAGAGTGCAAAGAGAAAAGTGCAAACAGGACGCGGTCGTTCGCAGGACTTGTTGGAGATGCTGCCCATGCGATAAGGGTTTCGTGTTTCGTGGTGCGCTTGAATGCACGTTTGCGTTCTTTCTTCGCTGTGAAATGAGCTGGAAAGCTGCTGTGATTGGTGTGTGCGAAAAGCAGTGATCATTCCTGTATTTCCTGTTCCCCGTTAATTTACCTTCCCCCTAGTCAGTGGAGATGTGTGATGAGCAGCGTGAAGTGTTTTTCACAGCGTAAGCGTGTACCAGCGTACGTGGGTGTGTGCGGGTGTGAATGGAAATCTCAGCTCAACCCCGTCCAGAGATCGCAGTGCAAACCGCAAGCCAATTTTCCACAAAGTGAAACCATCCGAAAGATGAAGGCATCGGTCGTCGGGGTGACCTTTGGAAGGAGGCAACAGTAAAGCAGCGTTTTGTGCAATCAATTCTTCCGTCCCCTGCCGCCACGGCCGCACCGTGTGAGAGCGCAGGGATGGCATGTCGGAAAAGTACGCAATCATGTTGCTCAAGTGATCCGAAAGGAATAAAGTAAATTGATATAAAGCGAGGCGACATCTCTATCGTTCCACGAACGTCGGTTGCGATTAACTTTTTGGGAATGCTCCCGTCGTTGTGAAGCGTGTTAAAAGTGGTGCTTATGTAGGGTTTGGACGGGCTAGAATAGAGTCCTTGAAGGGTGTATGTATGAGAATGCAATGTGCGGCAAATAACTTCCGGAGACCGGAACGAGCAAAAGCCTAGGTGTTAATGAGAAATCTTGCACGCCACATTCGGTGTGTTGGTGTAAGCAAGCCGAATCGCAACCCGTGAGCATAGAAGCGTAAATAATTCAAACCAGACGATCGGTATGCAAGGACACCGCGTTAGCGCTTTCCATCGATAGCAGCAGAAGCCGAGTGTGTAGCGAAGGCAGGCGTGCGAACAACAGCGCGTTAAAATCGCGTCCCGAGAAAGCAGAAGCGGAGGCATAGGTTTCGCTATAGCAACAGCATCGTCGATTGCTACGGCATGATAAAAAAGTGAGTATGGAAAAGTAATACAAACCCAAATCCCAAATCCCACCACCCAAACTCACAACCAACCAAACACATACATACATACATATACACTTGTGGCGATGAAACAACGGCGTGGGAAGGGGGTGGATAGAAAGGCCGAAATGAATTGTTCGAAGGACAAAGCATGCTGAAGGGTGGAGGGAAAAGCGCCAAGGAAAGTACAAGTGGAAGGCTGAAAAACGATTTGCTCTTCGGCTTATGGCAGATACGATATATACCGCACGGAAGGAAAGCGGCAGGCAATCGGTTATATTGGTCGCGGAGGATAGAAACACGGGGTATGTAAGCATAAATGAGGTTCCAACGTGCGTTTGTGTGTGTGTGTGTTTGTGTATGTGCGCTATAGAGATGACCAAGAAGATAGGACAACTGCTGACGACCATCAAACCATCAAGCGAGATGGGCCCCGCAAGGCAGGGAATGGAGGTGAACGCTATAAAACGGTTTTCTTGAAAGATTGCCGCTTGAAGATGGGTAAAGCAAAAACCATCGCAATTGGCTCTGACGGGGATGATGTACGTCAAACGACGAGAACTGCATGCTTCCGTGCTGTGTGTGTGGTGAGACACAAGTGAGCTAAGGCTGGGAAATTCGCTCACCCTGATTGGTTTTCTCACCGCGAGATCCTGTTGTCGTGGGAAGAGAAGAAAATGCTCCTATCCCAACTGTGCCCAACTTTGCTGAGCGTGTTTGAACGCCTCAGAACCACCCCCTCGAATGGAAAAGCTTTCCATTCAAAGGAAAAACCTCCTTCAACTGGACTGCATGTGTGTATGTGTGGTATAGGCGTCTCCATCACCCCCTCCCCTGTGGGTGCGTGTTTACTCCGTTTGCTACTTTGATCCCCTTTGGACAAGCACGAGCAATGGAAAGGAAAACTCGACCACTGACAATTCCGAAACCGCACACAGCCATTGCTGCCTTCGTCCACTACGCTCTTTGATGGTGGTTGAACTTTTGACAGGACTCCGTGTACCCCGTGTGTACGAAACCCGGAAGTGTGGCCGGAAGGAGGATGGAGCCTGCTGAGAGAGATGGTGGGACGTTTTCTGCTCCATTTCGGTAGCAATTTAACCTTTTGCCCACCTTGTCAGAGTCAGGCACAACCCACCGACAACGTTGACGCACAGCTGGCGACTTCCTCGTTGATGTGTGGTGACTTCATGTCTAGCCACCAGTAGCATAAGCATTAGCATGTTTACTAGTTCTTTGCCGCGGCCGGATGATGAAGCATATGTGCATCTTGGACGTTGTGCGAATCGCATCAAAAGGATCGTCACATTGGAAAACGGTTAAATTAAAGCAAAAACAAAACCCTACTTGTTTGCTATGTTAGGGGAAGTTTGGTGAGTTGTTGATTTTATTGCCCACTCGTGTGTGTGTGCTTTCTCTGTTCACACGCACGTATGTACATTATGTTCCGCGCGGCAAAACCACAACGTTTGATTCAGTGCCGACCTCCTCGTTTGTTGGGTTTCTTTTTTATTTTGTTTGTCCGTGGGATGCGTTGAGACATTTTGCCGACGATCGTGTCATCGTCGAAGTCATCGTTGAAGATTGGCGGAATGATTGATTACAGCAGTACACGGTGTGGCTGGAAAGTCGCAAATCGTGCTTGTTGTTTATGGAACAGACTAACCGACAGCCAACCGACGCCGATTGGACTAGACGGGGTGGTACCAGGGATTGGAGGGGGGGTGGGAGGAGATCTTTACGCGCTGATAATTAGGCACGGTACCAGTACAAAGCTTTCCACAGATCGACAACGTTTTTCAGGGCAATTAACCGTAGCAAGGAATGAACAGAATGTTATACGGATTGCATATTGCGCCAGGAAAGAGTGCACGTTGACGCTTCTTGATTGGTTTCTCATGGGACTTTAGGAACAGTACATTTCAAGATTTCTTCGTGAAGATTGTTTTGATTAATCGTTTCAGATCAGCGAATCATTTAGTTGATTAGTAAGTAGCTCAGTTATTGGGGCGGTCCGCTAGAATAGTGGTAGTGGTGCCGAGCCTTCACACCATTTCAGATTCCGGATATAATAACTGCTGAGATGCGTAGATCGTAGTAGGCTCCGTGGTTTAGTGGTAGCTGGTTTAGGTCTTCACACGTCGGTAATGGTACAAAATCCTATACGGACTCGACTTGGCTCGACTCGATTAAATATTAAAGAAAAATGAAGCAGAATTGTTACTGAATTTGATTAACTGATTGTTTTTTTTGTTATTTATTCGTATAACAGATAGAGGAAGTTTTTGTTTTTCTTTTTGAGGGTCGCGTGCGCCTGACATAAGGCCAACAGCGACGAGTCAGTGAAAAAAAATCCCCTGAAAATGTATATTGTAAAAAAAGGAAACACTCGAAACAAAACAAAAAACTACTCAATGCAAGACTCCGGTCCTTCTTGCAAATGTGTTCAATTTTTTTGTGTTCCCATCGCACATTCCAATCAGTAATGAGGAGCACGTGTTCACCGATGGAAAACGTTGGCGAATTCATGAAAGCGAGCAGCGATTTGTCGCATGTTATTCAACAAGCGTGTTCCAGCAATTATGTCACGGGTTATTTTTAAGTGCACATCTTGGCCGGCGATCGTCGTGTTCTACCACCGCGTCCGGAAGGAATGTTGGCTTGTTGCGGCCGGTTATTTACCGTTCGAAGCTTGTGTCGAACGCGGCCATAAAATAATCGTAAATTCCACCTCGATCAAGTATATATGGGTTGATGGGTTCTCAATATTTTGATTGCTGTAGCAGCTGTTGCGCAAAGCGTCCCGACGGAAAATAGCTTCACCATTATCAAAAAGTGATGGAACGTCTACACGGCCGCTGGTAATTGGACGATTTCAGTTGCCCCGGTTCAGCATGTCGGGGTTCGGGGTGTGTGTGTGTGTGAGTGCTCCGAGTGCAGCATGTTTTCCACTTTGCCACACCACACAGACACACACATACACACACACTGGCACATGGTAAATACGATGAAAAGGCAATTCCCAACTAAAACTTCATTTCCTCGTTTACAGATTCAAAAAATGCATTATTTGATTAAGCACTTCCGGTTTGGGAGACCGGCGACCTACAGCGGGGTTGTGTAGATCGGCGTGTCAAAGAAGGGGGAACCGGGGCTGTAGTAGAGAGCCTCCGCCGGGTCGGGACGGAGGGGGACGATGGTAACGATGACCTTGGAAGTTGATAAAGACAAGGCAGTGACAGTAGTGATAAGTGCACCGAAAAAGATGAACGTTAACGGCAACGAAACGGACAAAGAGCGGGATCGGGACAGGGAGATGGCAACGTCCGGCAAGGGTACGACCGGTCACGAAGCCGGTGGCCCCGAGGGTGAGGGTGTAGTTATTACCGTACCGGTGTTACAGGGTGGCACAGGAAATAGTATCGGTGCGCCACCATCTGGCAATAGTACGGCAACGGCAACATCGTCCTCAACAGCAACGGCGACGGGTGTCGCCGCTGGTACGAGTGGATCGTCCGGTAAGCCGAGCAGTCAACCCTCCCATGCCCAGGCAACCCAGGCGGCACTGAATCAGGATGCACCGAACATTTTAGTGTATAAAAAGGTAAGAACTACCACTGCTTATCACCCGTGGAACTGTCAGTGAATTTGGTTTTGTTTGCTCCCGACAGATGGAAGCGATCGTCGAGCGGATGCAGGGTGAGGAGGGTGGCGTCTCGGTGCGCACCATCAAAGCCTTCATGAGCAAAGTACCGTCCGTATTCACTGGTGCCGATCTGATAGCGTGGATCATGAAGAATCTCAGCATAGACGATGTGAACGAGGCACTGCATCTGGCCCATCTGCTCGCCTCGCACGGTTACCTCTTCCCGATCGATGACCATCAGCTGACGGTGAAGAACGACGGTACGTTCTACCGCTTCCAGACACCGTACTTCTGGCCCTCGAACTGCTGGGAACCGGAAAACACCGACTACGCCGTGTACCTGTGCAAGCGGACGATGCAAAACAAGACGCGCCTCGAGCTGGCCGACTATGAGGCAGAAAACTTGGCCAAGCTGCAGAAGATGTTTTCGCGCAAGTGGGAATTTATCTTCATGCAGGCGGAAGCTCAGAGCAAGGTGGACAAAAAGCGGGACAAGCTGGAGCGCAAGGTGTTGGATTCGCAGGAGCGCGCCTTTTGGGACGTGCACCGACCGATGCCGGGGTGCGTCAATACGACGGAGGTCGACATAAAGAAGGCGTACCGGCGCGGTGCGTCCAGCCTTGGGTCGGGTTCGTCTGGTACGGCCGGCAATAGCAATCCGGTGGAGCAGTTGACGCGTCAGATCAAGCTGCTAAAGTTGAAGCTCGAGCGACGTACGATTAAAATCTCCAAAGTGGCCGAATCGTAAGTTTGTGGTGCTGTGGTTCGGTGTACTTTCGTTGCCAAAATTGGAACAAGTCATTATGCTTTGTTTTATACGTTATTTTCTTTTCTCTTCTGTTCTGTTTTTTAAGGTTGAATGTGTTATGGTTTCGCTTATGCTTGCGCTCTATTTTTAATTTCTTTTATTTATATTCATCCTTTTTTATTATGTTAATCCGTGATAGGTAAAATTATATCTTTTCCTATTTTTCTCCTCTCTTCTCGTTTCAGTTATACTTCATATTTTGAGCAATACAATGAGTACGATAGCTTTCTGAACCCACCCGATCAACCGAACCCTTGGATCACGGACAATACCGAGATGTGGGACGCAGATCGAACTGCGTAAGTTCCGAGCCGAGAGAATCTCGCCCAAAGACACGAACGTACGATTTATGTTGTATATTAATCCATGTCCCTTTCTCCTCCCCATCTTACGCATTGCAGCAAAGACGTATCGCTGAAGCGCGTAAAGCGGTGGGGCTTTAGCTTGCGCGAACTTTTGAATGATCCCGTTGGTCGGGAACAGTTTTCAAAGTTCCTGGATAAGGAATTTAGTGGTGAAAATCTCAAGTAAGTCAAAGAACGTAAAAAAACAATGAATGAAATGTGCTTAAATGAGCCTGTTTTCTTTCCCTTGTCTCGACAGGTTCTGGGAGTCGGTACAGAGCATGAAGGCACAGCCACAGTCCAAGGTGAAAGATGCGGCCCATGCAATCTATCTGGAGTTTCTAGCACCGGACGCACCCTGTCCGGTGAATGTGGACTCGAAATCGATGGAATTGGCACGGGAAGCGGTAAGCAGCTCGGCTCCACCGAACCGCTGGTGTTTCGATGTGGCAGCCGCCCACGTTTACCATCTGATGAAGAGTGACTCCTACTCACGCTACCTGCGCTCCGACATGTACAAGGAGTATCTGAACGGATCGAAAAAGAAGATCAAATCCATACCGAATCTGTTCGGTGTGAAGCGCTAAGCGTGTGGAAGGATATGTACACATCCCGGAATAGATGTGCCCCCATCCGCATGGCGGCCCCCAGTGTTCGTTATTCAAGTTTTAACGATGAGCAAACCGTGGAAGAGGCACTGATCTCGTGCTCCTCGAATAGGGAATTGGGAATGGTAGGGTAGAATAGAATCAAGGGCTTGTTATATTTTCGTTCTAATCGAAGACATATATGTGTGTGTGTGCGTGTTCATAGAACGATTGTTTTTCGCATCAGTGACCGCCATAGCAGATTGATAAGCGAATAAGTAAGCAAAAAACGCGAGACATGTAATGAAATTATAGCGCACACATACACTCACCACGCGAGACAGTGCGTTGCGTGTTTATTGATGCCATTTACTGTAAACGGAATTGCCAGACAGCGGACAGAGGCCGCACGATACCATTAGCAAGCAAAACCAACCAAAATGCAACCAAACAAAGGAATTGTTGATGAACTTCATCGAACAGATAGACGTTTATTTCGTATGCGTATCGCGAATTGATGCGTTTAGCATTACGATGTATCTCATGTAGCGTAAAAAAGAAATTAGTGAAATACTTATAATATGTAAGAGTGGCAAAACAAACACACAAACAAATCATAGCGAAGGAGTGAACATGTCCAGACCGAAGCGGAGTGGTAGATGGGCAGGAAAACGAAGCGCTAGCGAAGTGCAGTGAGAACGGGTAGCAATGCCATTAGAATTATACAACAGATACAATGCATATAGGTATAAATGGAAACGCAACAACAACAAGACAAGAGCAAATATTATTATACTAAAAACATATATTATACAATATCATATACACCTGATCGATCCCTTGCGCAAAAAAAAATACACCCACCCATCCAAACAAATCGTAGGCCCAATATCGCAGGAAATCCAACCTGCCGGTGATGGGTTGGAAACGATTTAAAACGAATACCACGGCACAATACAAAATCACGCACATATACATGCATACATACAAACACACACAAATAGCCTGAACTGTAAACATTCCTAAAGGAAAGCTTTGGCATGTGGACTTGCGTATGTAGGGATGTTCTGTTGGAAGGACGCAGAGGGGTTTACAGTGTGCAAACATAAGTGAGAAGATACTAGTACACTAGAACTGTAGCGCATAGTATTGATTGATAACAATAACACCGAACGGGAGGGAAGAAAACAAAAATGTTACAATACCATTACAAATCCGTTAGAACACAAGAACAGAACCGTTCATTATGATAATGGAATAAATGAGAATGAGAAACTGAATATTTTATGTAGCGTGTTGTGTGTTATTTTGCTGCAAAATTCTAAGACAATGCTGACACAATAGAAATTGTACGCATTCAGCTGTTTTAAAGCTTAAAGACACAGTAGAATATTAACAAGCCGCATGTAGTGTGGGAGCGCCTAAAAGCTGCCCATGCAGCATATTTGTACCCTGGGCCATGTTCTCTAAGCACCTTGGGCATAGTAATGTCATTTTGACAGTCGCGAAGAAAACATTTCCCTCTGCTTGAACTCGGTGCCAGGGAAGTTTTGGTGTAACTTTCGCAATCAAAACACAAGATGTGGTTCGAAATTTTACCATCGTTTGGAATAATTACGGCCGTTTTGTCCGTACCCGGGTTTGCCCTGTACGGTCTGCACAAGTTATCACTGGATAATGTAAGTAGTATTTGCACCAAACGTTGAATTTGGGTAGTTTTGTTTAAGCCGTACCTACGGTGGTTTTGTTGTTGGGCTTTACATAACCAATCAATCCTCCCCGGGGTTCGCCGTTGGCGATGCGGTCACAATCGTAAATTCTTAATATTTACATTACTTCCCTGTAGGCGTACCGGCGTAATACGGATGAAAGATGGGAACGCATCATGTACACCAGGGACATGCGATTGACCGGTAACCCCTACAAGTGCAATGTAAGTTTGTATGCGTTGCCAGCCGTGTAAAAGGTAAACATTAATTTATGCTTTATCCATAATTGTAGGGTCTGGAATCTATTTCGGATAAATAGAAAGTATCCTGAACAGTGGAAAGAACAAGTGCAAATGTATCGTTACTGGGTGTAGAATAAATCGGTCGAGAAAACCGTGCAAACAGGTTAATCAAAAGTACGTGTCCTTATTGCAAAGCCAGAGAAAGCAGACAGCTTCTGTTCTAATTGTTCCGGATGTCTTCTTGTAACCGTTTTCGGTCTCCTTTGGTATGGTAAAGCAATGCAGTCGTGCAAATTAAAATACCTAAAGTTGTAAGGGAAACGCATGATCCTTTCGAGAGTTGAGTCTCGATCAGTGATGTCAAACTCATTTTGGCTGGCACGTTGGATTGCACGTGGAAACCTCTTTTGCGATCCGGTTTTAATGTAAACAAATATTTTTGTGGATTTCATCACATCTGATTTGTGATTCTTTCATGGAGCAGATGATGTTCAGATTAAAGGACCTTGTTATTCTAGATTCAGGATCATGCATCCATTGAACCGTTCGGTTCCGGGTATCCATAGTAACATCCTGTTCGTGTATTGCAGCTCATGTGTAGTTGACGGCAGCTAAATATGGCGAATGATCAGTTGGATTTGATCACGTTCGTTGGCAACATCTGCTGATTCTGCTTCGCGTTCGGATGTAGGAAAAATAGTGAAAGCGCGTGACCGCCGCTAGTAAAACACGCTCACGATCTGTTTTCTTACATAAAAAGCGTTCTACAATTTTATTTTCATTAGTTGTTGTTTCAATTGTTTCAGTGTCTATTGTCATTGCACATTTTGTTAGTTTTGTGATGGCTTTTTGCTTTAAACATTACATACATCGTTTGTGTTCGTTCTTCTGGCCAGTTTAGTTTGTATACACAAGTAGCGATTCTAGGTGTGTGTTGTGCGTTTGCCCCTCATTCCAACAGCGGTAAGTAACTCCCTCACTTGCGGGATATGGAGAAGCGGTAAAGGACTGCTTTTGGGGGCGATTTTGCGCAACACACGCACACATTTATGGTTACGGCACGGTAAGCACTACCAATCCCTTCTCCTTTGCTATTTCCTTTTGCTTAGAAAAGGATGCAGGTGTGTTCTGTGTGTTTCCATTATAATAATCCGTCCTATTTAGTTTTTTTTTGTTACTGTGGCGTAAAACCAACCACTAGTAGTAGCCTGTCCGGCCTCTAAACAGTTACACTCCTTGGGAGGATTTTCATGTCTATCGATTATGCTGCTCTTCACCATTCTTGTACCCTACATGCGACACCGATCACCTCCTGCAAGTATGACCGGTGTGTACCGTAACACAAAAGTGGATTGAATAAGTTGGATCTCTACTGGTTTAATTCATGATTGTAACTACACGTTTCAATTGAATGCCAACCCCAACTCCCCTCCTCATACCGCCTTCCTTACGGCGGGCATCAGGTAAATGGCAATGAGTTTGGTAATTGATTTATTGTCACTTTCACTCATCTATTTTAAAGTTTGAAAACCTCGTGGTTCGTACATAAGAGATGCTATAGGGAGAGCAACCCACGGCTGGTTCCTGTCGGCTTGCGCAAGAGAACATTTCAAGGCGAAATGCCTGTTCCAATCCGGCTAAGTACACCCAGATCCAGCCAAAGGTTACTGTGCAGCGCTGTGGCCCACACACTAGAATTGACACGGTACTCTAAGAGTAGGTGAACAAACATTTAAACACACACGCACACACGAACACAAAAATAAGGACCATTTCATACGTAAGCCTTTTTGTTGTGCTTATATGGACTGATTTACGGAACGTTTGTCTAAAGAGAAGGATACTTAACGAACGGAATCTACCACATCATCCACAGCGGGAACACACAACTGTCGTGTAGTCTTTAAACATTTTTTTCCTATTCTAATGCTGCTAATCTCTCTCGATCTGGTTTTGCAAAATTTGTGTCAGAACCATGGGCGCAATATTGAATTTAGTCTACACCTGTGTTTGCTAGTAATTTCGCTCCTCCTTCGTTTATATTCACTTCTTGGCTACTGGTAGTGTGTGTTGTTTTTTCTGTAATGAAAACCTTTTTGTTTCATGCGTGTGTGTGTGTGTGTGTGTTTCTGTTTATCCTTTTATCTTAATGTTTATTTCGAAAGAAACCAGTTCTCTACCAGTGGGCTAGTGGGTTTGCCCGAGTTTACGAAACACTTATTTGTCACACAGTTCGTAAAGTATGGATGTACGAACAACACAAAACTGATTGCAATACAAAGCAAAGCATATCCTTTACT
>AXCM01002231.1:0-33884 GCA_000473375.1 Anopheles culicifacies | reverse complement strand
CACACACGCGCGCACACTTTCTGTTAGGAGAGCATTTACATTTACCATCAGAGCAGAACGCTTCTTTTTTCCTATCGCTAATTCGGATGGTATCCGTTTACCACAAAAACATAATAAACAATTAAAAAAGAAATGAAACAACTAAAAGATAAATCTTCTCGCGAGAAGGGTATTATGATTCCCCTTCAACTACTGCGCCTGTATGTGTGTGTGTGTACGTACCGTTTAAATTACTTCACTCTTCTGCCAAAAACTAAAATATATAAGCTATATATGTATAGATATATATATGTATATATGCGTACTTTGAATTTCTCTCCTACACCTTCTCTTTCGCCTCTGTTTTTACATTTCCCTGTGTTCCTCCTCTTGCTTGCTTCTACCGAGTTTTTTGTACTTTGTACTAGGTGTGTAACACATGCCGCCGCCTTTCGATGTGCAAAACAATTCTGCAAGCATTCTGTGTGCGTGTGACACCGGTCTATCGCTATAGTTCTGCTGTGTGCCTCCACCATTCGAACGGGCGGACGACTTTATCAGTGACTCGCGCGTGCGCGTCTCCTCATCGTGGTTTGATTACTCGTGAGTGACACACTTCACTCTTTGATGCTTTTTTTGATATATTTCGAGTTGTTTGTTTTGTTTTCAATTTTGATTTACTTTCGTTGCGTTTTGTTTTTCTCTTCTGTGTGCATCGGGGCACGACAAACGGAAGAATGAAATGGTGTTGTTGCCACTACGAAAGTTTGCAACAATAACTAATCGAATGAATGTGCCCTTTCTAGAGAAAAAGAAAACAATATCCTCTCTTTGTGCTACACCAAAATTAAGTATTCTTTTTTGTAATACAAGTTCTTCTTCTATGTGCAATCGTTCAATAGATCAACGGTACCAGAACTGACTGTGCGTGCGTCTCCTCGGAAAGGGTTGGTGTATTATTACAATCCACACCCCCCGATTCCATCCTCACGATGATTTCGTCAATCCTCGAAACCGTCAGAGAAAGAGTATGAACGAATAAAGTGTATGCTTCCAATATTGCTTCGTTTCTTCCTGAGGTGTAACACACAACACACATTCCATCCATATGCCTCTCTCATCCTGAATGCCTCCACGTTCAAGTACAGATTTGTCACAACCTCACCCTCCCCATGTGACAATAATAATAATTCTAATGACGTCGTGTTTGTCGCGTTCCTTCTTCCTAACGACATGACCCGCATGTCATTTACGAGCACTGTCCCCCCCGTGAGGGAGGAGGTTGTTCTAGAGATGTTGTCGTATCCGCACTAACAAACACAAATCATTTGCTCACGGGCTGCTCTAGGGGAAATATTTGAGCGATTTTAATCGCTCCGCCGACATTCCACCCTCGCTGCGTAACTCGGCCAACGTAGGTGTAGCACTGAATGTGGTCGCTGAAAGGAAACGGGCGAAATAGAATGATTAGAATTTGCCACTGCCACTTACAGATAATAGATGTATTAGACACTAAAAAAGAAGTCTTACCAGATGATTATAATTAGACAAAATAAAATAGCCCCCTTCCGTTCGAGACATTAGCTAATCGGAAGTGGTTCTTCCTTGTCAACATTTACAAACATTTATCTTCAGCTTGAACAAACTTATCTCATAGCATAAGAGCTTCTATTTCCATTATTACATTCATTAACAAGTTAAAACTAATGCAGTTTACTAAAAACATGGCTTTTCTTCTTTTCGCATCATCCTTTCCAGCACATCTTACTTACTTATTTCTTCGGTTGACGAAAGTCCCTCGTAGTGATTGTGATGGTGGTGCAAATGATGGTTCGTTGCTGCACCGTTGTCCGCCGGTGAAATACTTCCACTGCCCCCATCTTTCCCACCCAGTTTGCCTAATGTTCCATTGCTTATACTGGCCACTGCACCTCGCACACGGCCACCACCGGTACTGGACGAGGAGGATGAGGAATTGGAATTATCGCCCGACTTTGCTTCCTCCGGTAGGTCGAGATCTAGCGCCATTATAAGCTCCCGGCTGATTGAGCTGCTCACATCGTTGCTACTGATGGCACTGCTCACAGAAGGCGTGCCACCACCAACACCGCTGGCTGTGGCGTCTTCCCTTCTGCTTGCCTTAGCGGACAACAAGGCCGCCGATGCGGATGATACAGCGGCCTTGGGAGATGGAGTCCCCAAAGCACCCATACCTGTGGAGGTCGTCGGCGTTGAACTTGTCGTCGAGGTAGCGTTGCTTTCGGTGGACGATTGCTGCTTGCGCTTGCGGTACTCCGTAATCGAGAGTTTGCGCTTCGGAGTGATGGTCGCGCTTGCTGGACCTGTCCCGGGGGTGGTCGTTGCATCCGTACCGGACGACGCAGCAACCAGAGCCGGATTAAGCCTCGGGTCGGAACTGGCCGTTTTGGTGAATATCTTCGGATACGTACCAACGGCTGGCAAACTGCCCGGTGGAGTAGTCGGTGTTAGATTTCCAGCCACGATCGATGTCGAAGCCGTACTGCCGAGGGTGGATAATGATTCGGTTGCGCCGAGTAGTAGCGATGATTTGACGCCTCCAGTACCAATCAAAGGAGATGTCAGGGATCCAAGGGTCGAGAAGCTCGTAGAACGGTGAAGCGGTGCCAACATTGCGGTCCGCTCAAGCAGATTGGATACTTCCGAACGATACTGATAGATACCACCTGCTCCTGCTGCAGTACTGCCAACTCCTGCACCCAAGTTCGATGGAGTTCCGGTAGATGGCGTTACTGCCGACCCGACACTTGGATAGTCTAGGAAAGACGATGTGCCTGTACCGCTACGCTGATGCAGATGATATCCACCAAGAGTACTGAGATGTCCTCCTCCTCCTCCTCCTCCTGGTACCATTGGAGGATCCGGCCGAAGAGTGGAGAACGAACGGATGGGTTCACTGCCGAACGTTGTTACCGATGGGACGACAACACTGCCCACAACCGCACTGCTGGGAGCAGCAGGAATCGGCTTTATTGTAACCAAATTACTGTTAATTCCACTGTTTGAAGGTGGCGTCGCCATGAGTGCGGAAGTCGCTAGCGTTGCGGATGATGCTGCGAGCACTGACACTGACGACGGTGGAAGTACCATTCGAGGTAGGGCTGACACATCCGCTGCGACTGTACTCTCACTTGCAGCTGTAACTTCCGCAGCACCTGCAGTCGTCTTTTGCAACGTTACATTGACGGCATCATCCTTCACGCAAAGATCGAAGTTTAGCCTCACTTGCTTCTTCACTGCAACACCATCCCCTACCGTGCGTACTGTATTCGGTGGTGATACGCTCGAACTACCGCCCTTCTTCGACTTGCTCCTGTTTCTCGAGATCAGATTCATGATGTTCTCAGAGTGGAACGATGCAATCACCTTCTGCAGATCGGCGAGCTCGTTCTGCTCGCTGTCTTCCGTAACAGCAGCAGTTGGACGCTTTGGAGGTGTCTTGTTTGATTCTTCCTTCGTACCATTGGTTACATTCTTCGGCGAGGAGCTTGCTACCGGTGGTATTGTCCTCCATTCGGTGTTGTCACTTTTAGTGGATTTTACTACTTGCGGTTTGGGCGGTTCGTCCTCTTCCTCCGCTATGAACCGCACGTCCCGTTCCTCCTCATCTTCGCCCGGTCTTGATGGACCCTTCCGAAGTACGTTGGTTTCTGACATCATCTCCAGCATCTCTTCCTCGACCTCGCGCATTAGCGCATCCTCACTATCCTCATCTTCAATGCGCACCTTGCTGTTGGTGGTTTCATCCTCTTCCTCCTGCACGTACACCAGTACCGATTCCTCTTCGGCACCGCCGTCCGTATCGTCGCTGGCATGTTCACCTTCCTCTATTACCTCGGCCGTTGTTGCACACTCGTCGTTCATTGCAGCCAGCCGTTCCTCGACGATTGACTCCACGATTTCATCAAACGTCGATGATAACGAATCCACCTCCGATGTGCCATGCTCCGTTGCCTTGGTTGTCGCACTCTTTTCTTCATCCTTTACCGAGTAGTTGAACTCAACGCCATCCGTTTTAGGGCTCAGTTGTTCTTGCTCTTTGACACACTCCTTACTGCCTGCTTTCGCAGCAGTCCGCTGCACCTCCTCTGGAACGGCGACAGTAGATGCATCCTGCATAGCACCAGGATCAGGACTCGTACTCTTTGCCGCAGATACTACAGCTTTCGAATACTCTTTACGTCCTGATTTGGGTTTTCCATGTACTTTCCCTTCAACTGCTGCCTTTACTTCCACTTCCGAAGCCGGCGTGATTGCGTCTGGAGTGGACATTGCCAACTCTTTAGCCGCTTCTTTCAGAGCCCTTTCTGCTGACGCCTTCTTCTGCTCGACCTCGTACGATTCTTGCACAATCTCTTCCACCAGGTCGGCAAATTCGTCTACATCATGTGCGATGTATTTTTGGCTCCCTTTGCTGGGTGTTGATGATTTGCTGTCGATTGAAGGTTCTGATAGGTCTATCTCTGGTTGACTGGTTTCCATCATCGTTTCGGGTTCATCAGACCCAACACACGATTCATGGCTCATGGGAGCTGGATCATTTTTTGGCTCGTGCTCTTCGATTACCTCTTGTTCCACTACCACCTCTTGTTCAACCACTTCCTGTTCCAACAGTTCGTCCTGTTCGACCATCACTTCCTGCTCTACCATTACCTCTTGCTCAACCATTTCCAACTGCTCCACAATTTGCTCTTCGATTACATCGGCCGATGGCTCTGTGTACGCTGTAGCAGCAGCTGGAGCTGGTTCATTGTACTCTGGTTCCTTCTCTACTTCCGCACTCTCCGACACAATCACCCCTAGTGATGGTTCAACATTGCTAGAAGATGGTTCCTCCATTACGACACTCGGTTCATACGGAATTTGAGCCGCCATTTCCAGAGGAATCGTATGGTGTGGTTGGTGATGGATCTGCTGTAACAATGGGTACGGATGATGATGGTGAAGATGGTGGTGGGTTTGTGGCGCTACACCTACGCTACTTCCGAGATGCAGCTGAGGGTGAACAGCAATCGTAGGTGAAGGCTGTTGTTGCGCAGCCAACACCATCTGAGTGGATGGTCCCGTTGGGGGAGCTGGTGGTGTTGGCGGCACTGTTACTGTTGGTGTAGCAGCACTTGCTGTCGGCATTGGTCCGGGATCAGCAAAGTGAAGAGGCGTAAGCATCTTCACCGGACCACCAGGGTTTGGTGGTGTAGGACGATGAGACGAAAGATCCATTGCCTGTTTTTCCGGCGAGACAGAATGATCCCAAAACATCGTACCGCTGTTAGGCCCACTATTCGCTACCATGTTACTAGCGTCCGTGCCGTAGCTCGAGGCGAGAGGCGTAGCCGCCGGTACGAAAATTGGCTGTTGCAGGTGCTGCTGCTGCTGTTGATGCTGCTGCGAGTTATCCGATGAAACAACTGCCTGATTGGTCGTATCCGACGATAATGGGTTTTCTCGAATAACTCGTCGTTTCTTCAGCGGAGTCGTAAAACCATTCGGTGGTGGAGGCGAAGATGATGACGACGAAGACGAATGTAAGCCGACACCGGTTCCTCCGGGATGTTCATCCGTTTCCTCCGATATTGCTTGCCGAAGCCATCGCTTCTTTACTGCCGCACTTTCCATCTTTTCCGTCGGACCGCCCGTACCTGCTTCTCCGCTGGACGGCACCATTGTTGACCATTTGTTGGGGCCACTGTGCTGCGTGGTGGTGGAGGAAGCGACTACGGTCGATGCGGTCGAGCAGCTTGACGCATTATCATCCGGCTGAGGAGAATTTTGCATGATAAATTCTTCCACCTTCTTAGCCGCTATCATAATATTACCACCTTCTCCGTTTCCAGCTTGGTCGTCAAAGTTGGTCTTTAAATGTAGCGGCTGTCGGTGGTGAGGCAAAGAAGATGCCGGATCTTCGGTCGGTGTTGTCGCATAACCGGAATCGGTCTGCTCCAGCGCAAGCTGATGACCGCTTAACCACTCCCGGCTCATGCTTTTCTTCGTTTTTGCCTTCGCTGGGTATTTGAAATCTTGTTGCTCCACTGATGCAGAGGGCTCTAGCACCTGACCCATCACTGGCGGTGACGGTGCTGCTGCTGGTGCTGCAGAGGACATCACCGAGCTGGGCAGGTTTAGTGGACGCCCACCTAGTAGCATGGTAGAAGGGTTCTCTAACGGACCAACGGCTGCTTCTATCAGCATACAAGCGGAACTAAGCATCGGAAGGCTTCCACTACCAACTCCAACTGGTGGTGGTGGTCCGGGCATGTTCGAGGCCTCACCACCCACGTTGGCAGAGGTGACTCCCATCAGCTGTGCTGCACCACTGCTACTGGTAGCTGATTGCGAGAAGGTTAACAGAAGCTCGGCCGCCTTATCATAGTGACTACCACCGTACACTTCACCCTCAGCACTGTTCGTCGATTGCAGTTGATTTTGGTCTTTCTGCTCATTTTGTTGTTGCTGCTGCTGCTGCTGTACCCGACTATTAGTCGTTGACTTTGACTTGGATCTCGATCGAGCTGCCGCCGCCGCTAGCTTCTTCCGGCGTTGTTGCGTCGACGAAGCGAAATGCTGACTAACAGCCTTACTTTTCTTTTTCTTCGATGCACGTGTTTTGGAAGAGGATCGGATAGCACTTTTACGCTTTCCACCACCACCGCCACCACTGCTACTGCTTCCACTGCAACTTCCACCGCTAGAGAACGAACTAGTAGCGTTGAACGGGGTTCCGAACGATTGATCGACGCTTGCACCATCGCACGATGTGTTTGCCGACAAAGCACCGCCGGACGTTGACAATGCGCCAGAGACGCCATCGATCGCACCATCGTCCGACAGATTGCCACCCATACCGGCGTTCGAGGTTGAGATGCTCCTTCGTTTACTGCCCGGAATCGATACTCCATCCTTTCTTTGCTCCTTGAGCTCCTGTTTGCGCTGCTGCGACTGCTCCATCTTGGCAAAAGCCTTCACTATCGCTTCCATTTTACGCTCTTCGCGTGTCAACTTGCGACTCGGCTTTTCCGCTGCCTGCTTTTTCTCCGACCGCGTATGTTGCTGTTCTCCGCTGCCACTACTCCGCTTGCTTTTGCCCGACGAGTGATGGTGCCCACCGGCAGCATGATGGTGATGGTGATTGTTCGGTGAACTGGAACGCTTTAATGGAGAAGATGAAACCGGTCCAACACCGACAACCATTTGCTGCTGTTCAATCATGGCAGCAGTGGTTGGTGGTTGTGGAGGCGATTGGTGTTCCTGCTTTTTCTCGCCGAATGGTAGCAGAGGCGTCGGTTCCGTTTTGATAGTAACATTACCGCTTTCGTCTGGCATTGGCGGTAGCTTTTCCTCAGACTCAAGCGTAAGAGGTGGATTTTCAACCTTCACCTCACATGCAATAACCGTCGCCGGCTCCTTAACATCGCAAGTCGGCGCGTTCGGTGCAATACCACTGGGGTGTGGCTGTACTTCCTTCCCATCCCAGCACTCTTTCTTCACCGAATCTACCACATCAACATTGGCCGTAACCGGTGCTCCCGGTTCTTGTTTGATCTGTGCAGTCTGCGGCGGAAATAGAACGGTTCCACTGATCTCCTTCGTTCCAACCAATGGATGTTGCTGTTGCTGCTGTACAGATTTATTCGGTGACAGTAACAGAGAAACCGGAGAACTTCTTGGACCGGTGGTGAGAGGCTTTAGCGATGAAGTAGGTGGCGAAGGCTTAATTTGTATCTTCATAACATCCTCCATGATTTCGAGTCGATGCAGTTGCTGCTGTTGCTGGATGAGCTCCATGCGCGTGCCGTGTTCTAGCAGTGCTGCATCTAATGCCGCAGTACCAGGCCGCGATCCCATACAGCCACCACCGGATGCCATTGCCAGTAGGGCAGCTGCTGCCTCCGGTTGTTGTTCTTGAAAGTGCTGCTGTAACTGCTGCATCTGTTTCTTCACCGGTGATTGATGCGGAAGGGTTAACGGTTGCGGCACACCGGTATTTAATGCCATCAGCGGATTGGGCACACCACCAGACGACGACAGTGGCGGTGGTGTTTGCTGAGGAGATGGTACTGGTGTCATATGCGCTGCTGTTGGTGGTGGTGATCGAATCGACACGTTCATATCGTATTGATGGTACGGTGATGTTGGAGGCATTGCATTCGTTTGCTGTGGGGCTGAGGATGGATGATGTGGTGATGCTATTGGTGCCTGACAATACATGAACGGTGAACCGACAGGACCGACCACCCCTGGTGGTTGCGGTACGGGCGAACCCATCATCGACGGACCCAGCAGCATCGCTTGTGGTGGCGGCTGTTGCTGAAGTTCTTGATGTTGTACGTTCGGTTGTTGCTGTGGCATTGGGTGATGCATGGCGGACGGGGTGGATGTTGGTGGTGACATCATACATCCTCCTGTCTGAATCGCACCCTGAGGCACACCAAACATGGCGTCACTTTCACCTCCACTGGAGGAAATCGATCGATTACGCCCATCTGCTGATCGGCTGCTACTGTTGTTGCGTGTCTTTTTCGATTTTCCTTTTCCAGCTGGTTGATCTAGCCCCGTTTCGCCAAGGGCTCGTTTTGATCCAGCCTTCCCACTGCCTTTTCCAGCTACTGTTCCAGTGGATCCAACTGGAATCGTCGTAACTCCAGGAACGGACCCACCACCCGCCATCCCCGTCGCCTCGTTTAGCTGGGCGGAATATGCACAATCCTTTATCAAGCCGCATGCACACACGTTCGTTACAGTAGTGTGCGTAAGAATGACAACTCCTCCCATGCGGTGGATTAACTGTTCATCGTGACGGATGGTAATCTCGGTGTTCGATTTGATGTTAGTCGTCGCCACGATGTACAGATGCACTACACCTTTCTCTACGCTGTGCAGTAGCTCTGCATTCGGTCGACAGGATCGCCGCACAAATCGTGCATCGTTACCGTACGTGCGCGTATCGACGCAAAGCTCCATACCACCACAACCTGCCGCTGGCAGCTGATAGAGAAACAGGAATGGACCCGCATTTTTGTTCTGGCTAAGCTTACCATTAGCAGCCATGTTAAACAGTGACTGTAGCTGTTTGTGCTGCGTGGTAAGCATGTATTTTCCCCGCACCTCAATAATCGGTGTGCGTGGTTCGATATCGCTCGTACCGATGAGGATTTTTCCTCCCGCGTGCGGTACGGTGGTACAACGCGGTGGTTGATTCACACCTCCCGGCACTGTTAGTAACCGACTGTCGGTTAGCAGTGGGTTCTGCGCCTGCAGCTTCGCGAACGCTTGCAACCGTGCTCTCAACTCCGGCGAATAGTGGTTCGTTGTCGCACGCTCGTAGCTGTCGATCCAGGTCCGAATCATGTTCATCAGCTTTTCTGTGCTTTGCTCTGCACTTTTTGATTTTTTCTTCGATGGTTTCGATGCCGCAGCCGTGGGAGCGCCTACCGCGACGGAACGCAGTTCCTTGCCTGCTACCACACGCTTACCACCATTCAAGCGACTGTTTAGAGCTGTTTCTGCTTTTTTGTTTAGCTTTTTCGTCACACCGCCAATGCCAGTATTGCTACTATCACAGTACATTGTTGTGGAGGATGATGTCGACATGGGGACCGGCAGGCCACCAGCCAGCTGCGATGCGTTCAAAGCCATCGCCGCCATGGTTGTTGCTGCTGCTGCCGAGTCCATCATTGTACCGCCGGGCGGAATTATCGCACCTCCCAATGGCACTGCTTCACTACCACCCATCACCAGCGCCGATGGTGTTGTCGAACTGTTCGGTACCATATTCATAGCATTTACAATGCCACTATTATTGGTGCCTCCCAGCAGAGCGTTCATCGACGTGGAAGATGAAACACTGTCTGACTTTTTGCGCGAACTACCGACACCTCCTGATTTAGACTTTTTCGATCCTCTGGAGGGTGTGGCAGGGACAGCATGGTTCGTTACGGCTGATCCATTACTCTTTTGTAAATGTCCTTGCAGTTGCTGCTGATGCGACATCAAATCGTTATACGGATACTGCTGATGATGACCGAACTGTTGGTGATGATTGCCTCCCTTCACACTCAGCGGTGGAGTCGGTGGCAACTGCTGATTTATACTGGGCACCACCACACCTGGCTCCGTTGGTGTTGCGGCCGACGAGGATGTCGCTCCCGTAACTGTAACATTGTTGTTCGCAAAAAACAGGCTCTGCTCTTTGCGCTTATGCAATTGAAGCTGACGTGCCCGTGCCTTGTCGACGGGACGGGGCTGACAGAGTTCGCAGTTATACTCATCCGGTATGTTCATCCGATCGATTCCCATACAATCGACATGCTGCCAAGCGCTGTTGCATAAAAAAACAAAAACGAAATTTAACATTTGTCGTTAAATAAAATGAAATAAATAAAATATACTTACGAGCACTTATCACAGCAAATCATATAACCATCGTCGTGCGTCAGATCACAGATACAACGCGTAACCGAATCATCTTCACCTTCACCTTCCGGAGCCGTATCCGTTTCCTCGCCCAAATCATTATCGTGACCCGCTCGGGAACCAGTACTGATCACTGACTGTGCATCATCATTGTCATCGTTGGCACCCGGACGAGCGGTTGTCAGTCCTCCCTTAGCCTGATACAGATACTCAAATATGCCACCGGAAGGGCCTTTCGCATTTCCAAGCAAATCGCTCGTCTCAGCTACTGAAGCCAACTTGGCCAATTTCATCTGTCCCACAGATATTACTATAGACGAGTTGTTTGCACTGACACTGGGAGCACCGGATGGAGCGGCCATCGTCGTCGTTGCAGAGTTCATTCCCGAAGACAACGGTGACGATGTTATCATTGCTAAACTGCTCATATCGACACCAGCCGTACCGGTGGCCATTGCTGCATTCGATGGAATAGTTTGCTGATTTGATACAACATGTCCCGATGGAAAAGCGTTCCGGTGTTGCTCTGTGACAACCGTCGCGACGGGCTCGCAATAGGTATGATCCTGCATGATGGCCTGCAGAATATAGAACAGACCTGCAGATGGATCCACCGGACCGGGGCGCACTTCGATACTGTTTCCTTCGTCATCATCCCGGGAAGTGTAGTGGGCGGGATGTGCCATTGTGCTCGTACTGCATTCTCTCAAAGGAATGCTATCCGCATAAAGAATCGTTGTAGCTTCAACAGATCCACTGGAAAAAAATAAAACAATCGCGTTGTTGTATATTAGATTAATAAACAGAATCATACGTAAAGCAATAATTTTCTGCAAAACTCACCTCATTCTACGGCCGTCCGACGATCCAGATGAATCATAGCGATGCCTTCCCGCAGTCACAGTTCCCGGACCTGAAGATTGCGACGGATCGTACGACTGGTGTCGAGCATAGATCTTTGCATTGCTTCCAGAACTTTCGTGCGATTTTTGTGACAAACTCTGTAGTATTCGTGCCGTTGCCGTCTCATCGGACTGACCATTCAAATAGATCATATCTGCATGATCGCCGGATGGACTTGCACCAGCCTGTTGCGTCCTGGTGGACGTAACGCTCGATGGGGAGGAGCTGTACGCATACCGATACGGTGACGATGCCGTATGGTTTACTGACGCTTGTTGTGACGACGTTGGGTGCTGCTCAACTCCCGACGGTGCCATCTGATGATGCTCCAGCGCCACGTAATGCTGGGAGGAGACGGGAGGAGACGATGCAAGTGGAGTATGTAGCTGAAATTGACTGCCACTATTGTGACGGCCACGTCCTCCCGCACCTTTGCCCGTTTTCGACGACGGACTGGGTGGTGGATTACCAACAGCCGATAAGCTGTTGCCTGTTCCGCTCTTTCCGCTGGAATACTTTGAGACCGCATCAGCAAGCGTCTGCTGATCGTATCCTCCAACAGTGGCAGCAGCCGTGTAGAGATTGCTCAAACCTTTATGCCCAGTTCCTCCGCCCGCCGGGGAGTTGGTTGACGAGCTGGTCGTTGTTAGCGTTGCAGTCGTCCCGAACACTCCGATGCTCGACGCGGAGGAGCTTACCACGTAATTAGCGGTACTACCGATCGAAGAAGTGGTAAACCGGCCACCGCTAGATGCTTTGCTTGTGAGCGACGTGGGTACGTTTATCATCATTGTGGCACCAGGTGTGTGTTGCTGTTGCTGCTGCTGCTGCTGCAAAACAACCTGCTGTTGCTGCTGTTGGATACCAACATTGCCACCGACGAACGCGCTCTGCAGCTGTGGAGATTGTGTGCGTGACTGGGACGATACTTGGTGTATCTGTATCAGCTGATTTTTGCCTGATTTCAGCATGTTAACGCCCGTGTTGGAGCCAGATTGTTTAGATCCACCCAGGATGTGATGAATCGGTGCCGTCAGTTTTATGCTATTCAGAGACGCATTCGTACCAGCACTGATGCTATTGCTGCTATTACTCTGGGCATACGATGACACAGGAATCATCATCTGCGCCTGTTGCTGAATGGCTTGGGCATTGTGATAAACGGCTTGCGGAGACGATGTGGTGTAAGACGAGGACGTCGGAACGCTTCCTCCACTCATTTGTTGCAACTCTAGTGCGCCACCGGTAGGTGCAGACGTAGAGCCGCTGTTACTCTTCATGTAAAACATGGAAGGAGAAACATTGCTCGGTGTGGCATTGCTTCCAATGGTGCCCTTTTGTGATGATGGGCCGCTTCGAACTGTTTTCAAACTCACATTAACCGCTGTCGATGGTTGTTGGTGTTGCTGCTGCTGTTGCTGCTTCATGATGGCCAATGGCTTTAGTGTCACATTTGACAGTCTTGCCTGCTGCTGCTGTTGTTGTGGCTGTTGTTGCAACATTTTTAACGATGCGTTCTGGCTCACCTTGCTTTTGCTCGTTACCGGGATCGGTTTCATGTGCGCTGTTAATACGTTTTTCAGCTCTATCGGCGTTCCACCAATTGTGGCTAATCCTCCACCACCGGTATCCTGAATCTGGCCGATCGTGTTGTTGTACTGAATTTGTTGTGGTGGCTGCTGTTGCAGTATACGACTGCCATTACTTAGCGCTGTTGTGACTGTCTGGTTGGTCGGCCCTGTACCAGCGTTGGATGATGTTGGTATCCTCGTAACAAGCTGAATATTTCGAGGCATCGTAAGCCTCTGCACCATCGTTGTTGTTGCCGACGTTGATCCAACGCTGCTGCTGATATTGTTACTGGAACTGGTAAGGATGCCACCAGCAATGGACACCGCCGGTCCATGTTGCTGTGGTATTGAAACGGACGAGGCAGATGATAACAGCTGGTGCTGTTGCTGCTGCTGCTGCTGCGAACCGACGAACGGATGTTGCTGATGGTTGTTGAGATTTTTCATTTTAGCTATCGGCAAACTGATCAGCTTGCTTGAGCTCAGCTTTCCACATATCGAAGTGTACACGTTGATATTTTTTCCACTCGAATCGATGTAATTGAATGTTGCCGTCGAATGTGGCATTTGTAATTGCATCTGTTGCTGTTGAGGTTGTTGTCCCTTCGATACAAGCGTCACATTGCTCACCACTTGCATACGGTTGGCAACGTCTCCTGGTCCACCAACGCCACCCGTTACCAGTGTTGGGCTCTGGCCCGGGATTGCATTGATACTGTTGACCATCTGGTTACCACCGCTACTACTGCTGCTGTTACTGCTATTATTACTGTGGCTATTGCTGTTACTGGTACTTAGGGGGGTGCCGACGCTATTGCTAAAATTACTGCTACCGTTATTGCTGCTGCTCAGCGTCGTCGACATAGTGGTCGTCGTCGCCGTTGCCGTTGTTGCACCGTAACTCGTGCAGATCATATTGGAATACTGTACTGGGTTGGGACCAACGCATTCGCCCCTTAACTTCAGTGCGGCTACATTAGATAGCTGCTGTAAGCCGCTAGCTGCCGCCGCTACGGTTTCATTACATTCCAACATGGGATGGTGAATCGGGTGATGCCGGAGTCGGTTGTTACTGGCGGACCCCACTACATCCGGGGTCATAACATTCCCACCGGCCGAGGACTGTGATACTGTGCTGGCGGCATTGGTATTGCTGAGATGTGCTCCACCATGTCCTTCTACTGTTGCTCCTGTGCCAGCAGTTTGGGAGTTATTGGCTGCTCCTGGTGCTACAATATTAAACTTGTTACTGTTTACAGAACCCGACGGTGCTGTCATGATGCTTTCTCGCTGTGCGGACATGATGGGGTTATCTTGAAATTGCTCCTGTAGCTACGGCTGTATGTGATGATCTTCCGCCTCCTGCGGTCATTTACTGCTGCGTAACAAATGAACACAATTCCTTTTCGGTTCGTGCAGTCGCGCTGTTCCTTGCTCTCGTAGGAAACAGGAACTGGCCCAAGATATTAACTTAACCGCACACACACACACAGAAACGGGCACACATAAACACACAAACACTTTTCTCTGTTAATCCCGTACGTTTTCGTTAGTACGTTGTTGTGTCACTATTTAGTCGCTGTAGATTTAAAAACGGCCTCTGTTGCTCTTGGTGTTTTTATCGTATTCCAGAAACGCTACTAATGTTCATGCATACAGGACGACGATTCTTTAGCATACCGTCGATCGGTACATTGTTGTGATCGAAGCATATAACTCAGTGGGTGGCACAACATCAAACAGAAAGTCCACTTTATGACGTTTGAACGCAGTACGTGTTAGGGACAAATTATGATGATCCTCTAAAAAGATTGCTCCTGGTAAACAAGAATTTTCTGCTCTTCCAACGGCGGGTGGATCACCACCAATGCAATAATAATCGGGTTGGCCTTCTTTATCGTCCGATGGTACTGGTAGCTTGAAGGCCATGTCAGAACGGTTCATAGCAGTGATGCCAAGAATCCTGAAATACAACAAATAACAAATGGAAGATTAGAAAAGTGTTGAACTTCAAGTTTTAAGACGATATGGGTGGGATGTGCACATCCATTCAGTACAAATAAATATCTACACTTTAGACAAATAACTATCATACATTACGATATTGGTTCAGAGATCATTCAAGAGTAACAGGAACAATAGACTTTTCAATCTTATGTTCTAACGGCTATATCAGTATTATGAATGTAGTTAAACAAGCAAAACAAGAAGTAAAAATGATAGAAACATGCGCACTTGAGCTCCTCAAGAATAGGAATCGATGAAAGCACACATTAAAACACTTCTCTTTGAAGTTTGTAGCGGTTGTTCGCCATTCAAATTGATGGTAAATATACAACATAATGTATCTTAGTGTCCGTTTCTTGTACATGCATTTACAAATCAGTGCTGTGAATGTGCACGCTTGTGATTTTACACAAGTAAAGATGATTCTCTTTGCATTCATTCTATTCTATTCGAATGATCGCAGTTATATTGTAATTACGATTTACAATTAAAATGGACACGATCAAACAAGACACGAGTAATGGTCTAACGCATCTAAGCTCATGGAAGCGCAAGCAACAACAAAAAATCAATTACATTTTGATCACTCCCATAGCAATCACTACTGCGTCATAATATATAAAAATGCACAGCGCCTCAAACAGAGAGGCACAAACGGCTATATGGTAGTACGGTAGTAAAAAAAAATCGCCACCGCATCGAAACCTTCAACTCGACCACCGTAAACGGACGGAAATTATTTCGCTCTTTCTCTCCGAACATTGCAAATGTGACACCCACACAGCTGCAAATAGCGGTATCACAATGTATGTAACTACAAAATACACCCCATCCCCACCATTGATTGAGACGTCCCCGTCCACTTCCACTCTTTTACTGACCCTTTCAATCTATTCAAAATCCACGATTCGCATCACAAAAGCGCTAGTGCGCAGCCTCACGTTTAATTCCGGATTCTCCCGCTACCCCACACGCACACCCCACTTCCTTCTCATACACACTTCTCGCATCGTGTTTGTGTGTGCCGTGCGCTTTACGTCTAGTACCATCCGTGTGTCAAATAATGGCAGCCTGACGTTTGACGTAGCCTCTACGCAACAATATTTCATTCGACGCAGAACATAATCCAAATCGCAAAGCATTCCAAAACTCATTACATTGCCTGGAGCGGTTCACTTTAGCGTGTTTCGGGTGCAACGACAGAATCTCATCATGGTGAGAAACTGTCATGGCGCTGATTTTCTTCGCATTCTCGTCTTCCTACCACGCGCTTTTCGCATTCACCACATTCCACAATTTTTATCCTTCGGTGTTCTCTGTCTCTTTCGTACTCTCTTACTTTTCTGCCATCTCGCTATCGTGACATTCTGACACATTGGTTGAATTGCTAGAGTCAGCACGCACACTCATTCGCATCTATTTTTTTCTTCTCACTGTTCCTACATGCACGCTCATCGCACACCACCCTACTCAACGCTCTGTACACGAAGCACTAACGGTGTGTGTGTGTTGCCGAATGACACAAAACAAACATGGCCGTTTCATTATTTTCACTCCGTAATGTTTTCTTTCAAGCACGTTTTTCTGCTCGAAGGTTAGGATGGGATGCACAAATTAGGATGAACTGATTGCACGTTGGCCACAGATCGTTTCACACACGGTTGCGTTTCATTTGTGTACAGTACGTTTTTAGCCTCTTCTTTATCTTGTTTGCTCACTATTGCAACACATTTTCAAGCTCTCGCATACACTCGCACGCACTGGTACTATACACAATCACAAAACGCTAATATCCGTATGCTACTCTCGCGTAAACGAAAAGCAATCATCGAATACAAAATGGTCCGCACACGTCACACGTTGATTCTTTTCAACATACTTCTAATATTTTCACACTATTCACAATGTCCAGGAACACCCAAGTGTATTGCACCAAACCAATGTTTCTTATTTGTGTCTTCTGTTTCTGTTGTTCCTTGCAGAAAGCTGTTACCGTAATTCAACGGATTGATTGAATTGCCGAATTCCTAAAACACGCTTTTGGCACACACATGAATCAAATTCCACCACAGCAATACCACATTTCTACACACTCACACACATGCCCACCGCATTAAACGACGCACGCATCACAAAGTCGTATCCAAAACATTTACACCATTTGTAGTAAAAGCAGAAATATTCCTTAACGTTTAGTTATTCTATTTGCACATGTATAAAATAAAAACCGTTGCAACGAACCAGTTAAGCGCCTAGGCTCCAAATTATTTCCAAAAGTAAACTTTGACCATTTTTCCAAAAGTAAACTACAAATCAACTGATTTTTTTTAGGTTCTTGTCATACACGTCTCCAAAAAAGCGACTATCTATTCCACATAGTAACTATTTGAGGCTCAACGAATTGAACATTCCAAAATGTACATAAATAAGGCTTAAGCTCGTTTTCCCTTTGCCAATTAGTATCAAACCTATCACTATACACAAGCGATTCCGAGAAACGTCAGCCTTTTTCTTCTCTTTCCAAACATTGCAAACCAAACCACTTGCAGTCGAAGGCATGCGTGTGTCGTAGATTTTCTACGCCTAACCCAACCAACCACAACAATTCATTTGCTCGAACCAGCATCCTATTTGTCAGCATTACACGATTGTTGCAAACATGTATGAACATCGCAGTCGACGTATCGGCTTAAAAACATTACTTGCTCGTGCACGACAAGGAGTTTCGTTAATTTACTCGCCGTTGCGTAATAATAGAACTACACTGTTCATGTTCACCGTGGTGCGGCGTTCGACACAATCTCAATCGCCGTCCGCTTACCACCAAAACGACACGAACCTTCGTTTCCTTCTACCATTGCTACCAACAGCCATGGTGAGGGAAGGATGATGGTAACATTTTCGGCGACCTCGCACGACGAATTGGAATAATCATGATTATTCGCTCGTAGGCCTGCGGGTGTGTGATATAGCCATTCCCGACGGATGTCCTATCAGCACAGCACGTCCTTCCTCCCGTTGCCACCGTGTTCCGTCATACACACACACACCGGATGGTTCATTCAACACACCGACTCACATAATTTGGTCGTTTTGTTGGTGCACGGACCGGGATCGTCATAGCAAGATCGTTTTGCTGCGTGCTGTGTGTACACACGCCAATGCTGCATTTTCGTGTGTTACTGTTAGCGGACTTTTCTGCTCTCCGGCTCTCACTGATCGCGCTGGTACAAGCTCACACTTGGTCGTGTGTCTGCTTTCCGTTTCCTCTCACACACTATCGGTTTCCGTGCATGATGAACGTACTTCGCAACGCCGCGCAGTACAATTGATGCTGGCTGTCTGATGAATGCTCAATGCTCTCCGGTCGCGCGAGTACCATAGCAGCCATCGAAGCCTGACGGAAAAATGGCAATTCAAATTCGAAGGCGACCCGCAGAAAGCAAACAATACTTTGCTAAAACAAGAAAAACAAAACAATTGTTTCTTCTCATCGCCCGTCTCCGGACACATGGATTCAACATACCTCTCCTTCCCTTCCGTAAGCTTTTTGGTTTCGATTCCCGGTATGAAAATGCGACAGTCGGATACGGTCCCTGATTCCTTAGTGCATTGGCATTCGGCTTTTTGTGTGGTTTGCTGGCTGGAACGAAGTAACACCCCTAGTGCGTTTGTCTTTTGGGCAGGTATGTTTCACAGTACACTTTAGTGGCAAAACGTTAGTTGCTGCAAATCGATTCAAATTGGTTGATTGATTGTACGCTTCTTTGCTAGCTTCCTGCGTCTTGATGATGATATCGATCCTAATGTAGCCGCCGTGGCATACCGTATGGTTTTTGATGAGTATTTCTACGTTTTGCGGCATGCACATAGTAGAAGGGAAGCAATTCAATTTTCTTAAAATTCAAATATCAATAAACCGGTCGGCAGACCCAAGGCCACCGAGTGTATGTGAGAAAGAGTGTCGCTAAAATGTATACATACGCCTTATTAGTTTTGTTTTAGTTAATCCAAAAGCTAGTTTTGAACTGATAATCATTCGTTTAATACACATACACATGAAACATTTACTGTTTGCTTTCACAATTTTACCCATAATTAGTGGAGCATCAACATGATTGCAACATTTCGGTAGCACCGCCTATCCGAAAGGCACATTCGAACAAAGATGCTAAAGGTGAAAATCACAATCGTTCGAAGAATTTTTCTCTTTATTTTGCCTCGCATCGCAGCCTCAGACTGTAAGCAAAATGAAGTCACACACACACCATTGCTACTGCGTTTAGCTAGTTCTCTACATAATATGACAGAGGGCGCTGTCGTATATGATTGAACCAACAGTTCAATGTGTGTGCGTATGGCAATGTGTAAAACGATGCAAAAGTAGCACGAACACACGTACACACTCAAAACTTGCTCCCACAATTGCACTGTGTAAACTAAACTCAGCTTCAGTTCTTTCACTATTTTAACCATTTTTTCATGAACACCATGTTCGATTAAATCGCATGGAGTACACGCGCTTCCATTAATGTGGCGCGAAAAGTGACTTAAGAAAAGAAAGGCTAGTCACTTTAGATTCTTTCTTCCCTATTATACTACTGCTACACTGTGGAATAATAATCGATGCTTTTACCTTTCGCCCCTACCTACCACTCCGCTATGAACCATTACTTTGTTCGAACGACTCCCACCACCCCTCAACAATAGGCAACATAAAACAACCGCCGCACCGCGCACACACCAGCCGCCGCATTCATGAAAATACATCCTGCTTCCCTTCCTGCACACAACACACGACGGGCGCATACACCTCTCGCACACCAACACCAACAGAAACGCAGGCGCGCTATCGCACGACGGATTCGATGCGGGCGCTCGTTTCGCCCAAGGGCCAAAGGTTTCACTGGCTTTTTTTTTCAACTATCCCGCCGTTAAAACATTTCCCAACCAAAAACTTTTGCGCCTTCGCTGTGATTATTTTGTGTTTCACCTTTTACTACTTGCCGCTCCTGCTTCATACCCGCTTAATCTAACTCTTCATTGCACACACACACACACACACTGGCACACAAACACACATGCCACACGACATCACACGCACACACCTAGATGGGCACAAGCGCATTTTACACACATTTTGGGAGAAATCTCAATCGTGGCCGTACAAGACTGTGTACGATGAAGACCCAGAATGGACAGGAAGAGAAGTGGATAGCGAAGATCGCGACGCGCCACACAAAAAGGCGAAAAATTACCCCTCGTTCCACGATGGCTGGGGTTGGCCTATGGCCACGCCATGATTCAAACCAGGAAGAACGGACAGACATACTTACGCTTCTGCCAGCTAGCGACCACGACCCAAAGATTTTTCGCCACACACTGGTTGTACGCTATTGCTGCTGATGTGCCTTGGTGTGGTGTATTTCTTTCGCACACACAGGCGCTTCGGTTTTGCTGGTGGCCGGAATGACTAATTTTCGCGCTTCTCCAACCGCTTCCACGCGTGACACAGAGTCGAATATTCCGGATGGCCGGAATTGCTCACTGGTTCCACATCCTTTTAGCACCGGTTTTGATTCAACTTGCTGGAGAATTTTCACGGTAAGACTTGCTTCGTTTTCCACGCACGGAGAATGCGAGAACCTGGGCTACTTCTTTTTTTGGTTAGACGCAAGATGTGTCGATCGATCGGAGGTTCTGTCCAACCAGCTCCTTTTGACAGTTTCCAATGACATTTGGGTCACATTTGTGTTTGCCAAGATTTGTTCAAACAGCATAGATTTCGTGCAATTCTGCTTATTTTTGGCGCAAAAATATTGTTTATTGAATTGTCAGTATGTAAGTTTTGCCTTATATAAAATTTTATGGATAAAATATGAGTTCAACCTACAATATCAGTTAAAAATGTATTTTATCTTCCATTTTTGCTGGCACAAAGGGCATTTCAATATGGCGTTCCTGAAACGGTTCTTAACTTGACTGCTTTTGATTTGATTTTCCGGGAAGCTATGACGACACCATGTTTGTACACATCTTGGCATGTGTAAAAACTTGACAGATAATCGATCAGTTCACGGTTGTTTGTGCGGCAATCGCAAAACAGGAAGGAAAACGAATAGTTTTGTAGGAAAAGTATGGAAGTTTTAAATTTCGTCAATTAATAATTACAGCACTATTATCAGCGCACATGCTAGTAGATACCGCTCAGCTATTTTCTCTTCTCGGTAGACGAAATTTTGATTATCAATTTATCACACATCTATAAACGTGTATTTACCCAAATGTTGCACAAAACTGTTTGCTGGTAACATGCTTGTAAATTGAACATCCCAACACCCTCGACGCATTTAGCTACTGGAAAATAATTTTAAACCTTATAGAATCAAGGGAATCGAAGGCATTACACATTAGCTACTATTGTGAATTAGCTGCAATAGTTTAAACATTATTACCATACTACACATACGAAACAAAAAAGCAAACAAAACAACTTGTTTGTAGTTGTCAGCCGGTCTGTCTACCACTTCGCAATCATCTGTTGGCCATGCGATAGATTAGGAGGGGAGCAAACTAAAGAAAAAAAAACTGAAGCTTTGTTCCGCTAATCCTATTCCATCAACCGACGGGATGGTGCAGCGGTTCTAGCACGCGCACACCATATCCGGCAGTTATTGAGTGTGGCTGTCTTATTAATAGTGCGCTGTTTTTCCTTTCGTTCAACAACTTCTAATACCGCGTGACGGACCGTTTGGAAGGGCCAACATCACAGGCAACATCGTCCGGATTGATTGAATTGTTGCAACATTGTTGTTACACGATTTCAAGTTTCTTTTTACATAACCAACAATGGAGAGTCTCAGGTGAGTTAAGTGTTGAACGGAGGATGAAAAAAACACCGGCTTCGGCTTTCTGTTTGGTTCCGCGATCGTACGTTCTTGCGCTTCACGACAAGTGATAACAACCATCGCCCCATTCAAATACGCCCTAAGGTCATGGCCTTAGCGGTAGCTTATGCTCTTAAGCGAAGCGTGATTGCGAGGAGATTAGAGGGTTGTTTGCTTCTTTTTAAGTTGTTTTTCTTCTTTCGTCAATTTTTTTCCAGGGATGGTATGCTTGTTGGAATGGGCAACCCGCTGCTCGACATTTCGGCCGTGGTTGAGAAGGATCTGCTGAGCAAGTACGACATGCAGCCGAACAATGCGATACTGGCCGAACCGAAACACATGCCAATGTAATGCGCATCCGCTCAGTACAGAGAATTCTCCTAACAACTAATCCCAAACATTCTACATGCTTTCACGTTATTATCCCCAGCTATCAGGAGCTGATAGAGAAGTACCAGGCCGAGTACATTGCCGGTGGTAGTGTGCAGAACTCGCTGCGCGTTGCCCAGTGGATCTTGCGGAGGCCTCGTACGGCCGTATTTTTTGGCTGTGTCGGTCAAGATGAGTACGCCCGCATACTTGAGGAGCGTGCCACGTGCAATGGGGTAAACGTGCAATATCAACGGTCGGCGACCAATCCGACCGGTACGTGTGCGGTGCTGGTAACGGGTACACAGCGAAGTCTTTGCGCCAATCTTGCTGCAGCCAATGATTTCACCCCGGAGCATCTGCAGAGTGCAGCTAACCAGGCGTACCTGCAGGGCGCGCAGTTTTTCTACGTGTCCGGTTTCTTCTTTACGGTTAGCTTCGAAAGTGCGCTCAGTGTGGCGAGGCAGGCGGCCGCCAGTGGTCGAATGTTTATGATGAATCTTAGTGCACCGTTTGTGCCGCAGTTCTACAAGAACAATCTTGAGGAAATATTCCCATTTGTTGATGTGCTGTTTGGCAATGAGACGGTAAGCAGTAAAGCGGATAGCTATTGTTTCTTTCTCCAACAGTAATCTAAATTCGTTGCTCTTAACTTCCCAAATTTGCAGGAAGCAGTAGCACTGGCGAAAGAGTTCAACTACGGGACGGAAGATTTGAGAGCAATTGGGAAACGAATTGCGGCTCTACCGAAGGAAAATGACAAGCGCAAACGTGTGGTAATTATTACTCAGGGAAGCGACCCAGTGCTGCTGATCGAGAGTGGCAACGAAACAATCCGTGAGTTCCCGGTACAAAAGCTAGCGCCGGAAGAAATGGTCGACACAAACGGCGCGGGCGATGCGTTTGTCGGTGGTTTTCTGTCCCAGCTGCTCCAAGGTTGCAGCGTTGATGTGTGCATCAAGTGTGGCATTTGGGCGGCCCGAGAAATTATCCAACGGTCCGGTTGCACGTTCGATGGAGAACCAGCATTCAGTGCCACAGCGAACTAAAAGCCAAACTCGTTCCAGAACGACTTCAGGGCACGTTCAGGGAAAGTTTAACAATACAAAACCCACTCGAATACATTAAAAAAAGACCCTAATTTTCATAAGAATGTGTTCTATCTGATTTCCATCTACCGCGTACGAATGAATCAACAACAACAGTCTTGCATCAGACACTTACTCTACACAACGGTGCGTTCATTCCACTGGATGGTCGGAGTAGAGGCTAGCAATTGCCGGATCCTCCGTTTCGTAGATGATGAGCACCTCGCGAAATTTGTCCACCAGCTGCAACAGTTGCGAACGGCGCAGGTTCTCAAAGTACATAATCTCCTCCAGATGATGTTCACCCTTAAAGTAGCCTGCCTTCCACAGTCGCACCATGAGTGCGAGATCTTCCGGATTCGAGGCGGCCGGTATGCGGGCAACTGCCTTACGATCGGGTTCCGGAAAAGCCGCTAGCAAACGCTTCAGCTTGTCATCGTCATCGTTCGATGCGATGCTTTCGTCGTTCTCCGTGCTGGAAGCCGTATGCAGACCGCCAACGCTCGAATGACTAATGTTCGATCGATGACTCGCTGACGATGGCCGCGTGTTCGAGGTAACGGATGTCGCTGTCGTTAGCAGTGCAGACAGGCTGTCGGAGTAGCGATCCTCACTGAGGGAATGTTTCCGATTGCCGGTGGATGGAACGGCCAACGGTTGGCTTGACGATGCGCTGGGTGCTGAGCTTCCGTAAAGCGCATGCATGGTTTGAATGCGGTCCACGCTCGATCTTCCCGTTTCGAGCTCTTCCTCCTCGATACCATCCAAGTTGGCAACAAACTGCACGTACGTGTGCAGCTGCATAAGCAGATGATGCTGCAACATCCACAGCACCATCTGTGCCAGCCGTCCTTGCCTTGTTGGGTGTTGCAACGGTGTCGTTAGATGACCGATCGAAGTGGGTAGCGAGAAATCGCTTATCACCTCAAACAACGACATGCCCGGAAACTTGGTGGCAAACTTTTCCGACAGGTTCGAGTGAATGTTTAGCTGTGCGTCGGGCGCAATGACGTACACGTTTGTCTCACACAGCGGGTAGATAATGGTAGCCTTTGCCCAATACACAAGATGGCCCACAATCTGGTACACGTAGTCGATCAATAGCTCCGCATCGGAGGCCATATTTTGCAGGCTTTTCAGTGGATTGTAAACTTCGATCAGCTGGAGCAGCATGTTTGCACCGGACGGTGGCACACAATCGAAAAGCTCGGAAGGATCGACGAGCAGCAACATGCCATGGTAGGGTTTGAGTGATTCCAAACATCGATCAATCGTTTCCGGTTCTACTGCCATGCCTTTTTTGTGGAATTGGTGTGCTTTCTGGGGCAGGCAAAAACTCAGCGTTACCGTTTGATTCATGGTCACGTTCAAGAGCCCCGTAGTACACAGATCGTGATAAATCTACAAAAAGAAAGATGAATTATCGAAAGGGTTCTTCTTTATCCCTACCAAAGCAACATACTGTTTTAATGAATTGCGCCAACGTGGTGTTTTTCAGTATCGTATCAAACACACCGACAGCTATTCCTGCTGCCGTGGCTGCTGCATTCGTTACCACCGTTTGTCCACTCGTTCCGGCCGGTCCCGTACCACTGCCCGTTCCGGTTGGACCACCCGTCCCGGTGGCGCTCGTCGGTTGTTCCTGCTCTTGAAGTGCACTGTTTTCATCCATCACAGCAACCATCGTTTTGATCTCACGCGAAAAGTAACCATCACGACGCTCTTCGTAAATTAGCGCAATGCCGATGCGTTTGCTGAGCTCGTAGTAACATTTCACCACCGATGAGCTGGCCTGGGCGTGCAGGGCGAACACAACGTTGATCTGAATGTCGGATGACTTTTGATCCGAGCCTTGGTCGCTGCGAAGCAACGTTGGATGCGAGACGAACCGTACGTCGTTAACCTTCAGCTCGAACTTTTGATTGCACAACTCGGATTTGACGGCGAACAGGGTCGCCAGATCTTTGTCCGAAATGCCGTACAATTGGTCTAGATCGGGAGATGGATGGAAATGCATTATAGTCGAACACAGTATGGTTGCACTAGTAAGTTACCTACCGAAACAAATATTGGAAGGTGGTCCATTCTGTAGAATGTCATCGCCAGTGTGGATCAACGAGTATGGCGTTTTTCTTGCTGGGATTACGGATGTTTGAAACTGTTGGGGCAACGTGTACGGATAACGAAACAGTAACCGATCGCCCTTACTGTCTGACTTGACCAAAATTATGCTCAACGGATTCACCTCCATGTCGTACGCATTGCGTGTGGACACTGTTGGAACGCGATTATTCAACACACAATTGTGATAAGAGATTTCGTCTTGTTTACATGACACGACACACCAGCAGCTGATGCGGGGAAGTGTCATTCTCTGATGTAAACAAACACCGGCCTGTTTCAGAAAAACGTGATGATTTCTCAACAAATCCTCACTAACATTTGAAATAGTGATCGGTTCTATTTTATTGACCCTTTTTACGTTAAAGCATCAGAAGGGACATATTCTTACAATACCCTTTCCAACGTACGTAACCTTCCTTGCAAAGTAAAATCATGGGTGGCTTTGTTAACGCGAAGAAACAAGTTTTACTGCACACTTTGCAGGATCGATAGAGGACATTTAATTTTGTTCGGCAAATGATTGCATGGTTATGTGGTACATGATTAAGATAACGCCTCTTTCACAAACGCCTGCAGCTACTACTTTGCCATAGCCTTTTGGCTTTGATACTGCTGCTGCAGTTTCTGCAGGTTCGCACGATGCTTGTCCTGCTTCTGTTCCAGCTGGTTAATGTTTTCCGCGCAACGCTTCAGCTCCTTGGAGATGTACTCGATACGTTTGCCGACGTTTTGTTTGCTTTCCTCGAGATCTTGCTTTACCAGTACCGGACCGTACAGCTTGTACACCTACGATCGAAAAAAGGAAGACACAAACACACGCACATGGGTTGAAGCATGATTCGAGGCGCATTCGAAATTTATGGTGTACTACCGTGTTGGTTGGTTTTAACATTTGCAGCTCTTCCAAAATGCTTTTGTTTTCGAAATACTGCCCATCGAGCTGCTGCTGTGTCTGTGCGAGCTTCGTGTATTCTATAAAAGGAAACGAAATGGTATGGGGTTAGTTGTGCGGCACACGGGCAGCCTCTCCTGAATCTTTCGTGTTTACACACTACCCGTACGAACCTCGATAGGAATCTTGGAAATTCTTCAGCTCCGCTTCCAGTTTCCGTTGAACTACGGCGACTTCCTTGTCCATTTTGTGCGGAATTGGAGTTGTTTGCACCAGCAGGAACACGAGAACACGGTTGTGTGCGATCTGAAGGATTTTCTTTTTGTTTTCATTCGCCACCAACAGTTGACAGTTCGGCAGACGTGCCAAGGTTCATACAGCAAGATTTCGCCCCCGTTCACCTGCCATTTCGCCCTATAGTGAGGAAAAAACTAAGGAACAGTTGGAAATAATCTCATTTCTTTCACAAATACAATTGTTAATACTTTCAACTTAAATTGTAAAAGAAAACGAAATTTGAATGATTCATTCGTAAACTTAATCCATCTGTCTGTCCCACCAGGCACTGACTTTCACGTACCACATGTTTTCGGGGTCTAAATCATGAATCCTTCTACCGAATCCTTCACAGCATGTACAGAACGTTCTTGTGGATAAGGATTCATTTAGTAGTGTGAGTATGATAAAAATAATAGGACAAATTTACAATAAGAATATGCACTTTCCAATTCTACCCCTTTATGTGCTAGATGCAGCTTCATGCACACAGATCCCGCGTTGCATCAGATCGCTGCTCACTCACGAATGTGTGCCGGTGTGCGCTCAGCATAGAAGTCGTTAGATAAGAGAGACGTGAACGCGCTATAGAAACGGAAAGACACGCGCCAGAGTCATTTACTGTCATGAAGGTACCGGACGCGTTTTCGCGGTAGCTAGTTTCTGTGAGAAATCCCACTCGTGCGATAAAAGCAAGCGAATTGTAACGCTTCTGTGACCGATTAGTGCGCTACTGGTTGCAATTGCACAATCTATTTCGCTCCCTCGTGCGTGCTCTGTGTGTGTGCGTGATTTTGCGTGTAATGCATGATGTAAAGGATGCGAAATAGTATACGTACACGTTCTGTAATATGCCGTAAGCACTCCAGCTGAAACGCCAAGCCCTGGGCAGCATGTGCCGTGGGGGAAGAATTCTGTGTTACGGCATCGAAAATGCATAAATTCTACCGGCTACCATATATCCCTCGTCCGTGCACGACGTTTGTGTCACCTTCGCTTAAAGTGATTGTGTAACCAAAAATGTGACTTTCGGTCCCGCAATGTATCGCACATTTTAAAGTGGCAGAACGTTCAAGACGACGACGAAACAGGGAGTCGCGAATTCCTGGCAGAATAATAACATACACACACACGCGAGCGAACTCGAATCGATTTTCCCACTTTGTGCAATACCTGCCGGAAAGGGTCGAAAAGGTCAACGCATTTGTTGTTTTTTTTCTTTCCATTAGTGGGCCACTGTTCCGTTTTAGGTCGTGTTTTGTGTGTGCATGTGCTCCAGACGATTTGATTGAAATCATGATAGCGAACAGAAAACAAGTTCCTCCTCATCAACAGCTTGCAAAATGCCATCCTTTGAAGGTTGGAAGAAACTGCTCCCGCCGGAGAGGATTAGCTGCGATGTTGCAATAACATTTTACGGATGTGAGGAAGAGTGACGCGGAGGAAGGTGTGAAATTATAAAAAGCATTCGTAATTCTTGCTGTAACTGCACTTCAGCTCATCAAGATGCAAACAACGCGCAGCATTACTTTGTTGCGGTACCGGTCACCGTGATATGGTTGACGGGGCGGGGAATGATTGTTTGTTTTCCGCAAGTTTGCTGTCTGTGCTCCAGAAAGTTGCAAATCAAAGTGAGCTGATATTTTGCTGTCTCTTTCGCACGATTCGTTAAACAAACAAAAAGTCGATCGCAGCAAGGAAGAAAACAACGGGAATCAGTCTACAGGAAGTTGACCGGAAGAGGTTTTCCTCCCTGAAATGGATTGTTCTAGCACTTTAGCCCTTTAATAGAAAAAAGCCCTCCGCGTCCAGTGAGAACAATTTTCCATCCGACGAATGATTCGCGTAATAGCTGATATGTGTGTGAAAAGTTTGCCAAACTTGTGTGTGAGTATTAGGAAAAGAAAAGAATGGTAGCAATAGAAAGGGAAGACAGGAGAAGGAGAGGGCAGAATAAATGCGGGGAAGTGCATTTTCCCGACCGCTTGTTACATAACAGCTGATCTCGTGCATAACACTTTTCGGCTCTCGCATACTCTCTCTCTCTCTCTCACTCGCTCTCTCCCATCTACCGGCTTTCCGTATCGTTCTCGCTTTCTCTTTAACAACATGTGTGTACACACACAGCTCTCTTGATTTCCGTCTCTGTCTCTCGCACACATGTTCTCAAGCGAGCACATTGACTTTTCCGGTGCGGGGTGATGAATGTGGGAGAACGATGGGTGATCAATTTTCCCCCATACCGTAGTAGTGGTAGTTGTAGCAGGCGATGACTTTTCATATGGCCAGTGTGTTTTTCTTCAAAACCTTTACCAACACAAACGCAAAGCCGGAGAAAATGCGTTTCTCGATTACCATTCTGTTGAGTTTGTTACCGTTAGTCATTCTTCTGCCCGGTCCAGTTCAGTTCGGTTTTGTTAGAATTTTCCGGATTTTGTTAGATACTTTGTGTGTGTGTGTGTGTGTGGGCTGCCGGTTATACGTTTTCCGCATGTACGACCCGCCGAGCAAGTAGGAAAGTAGGAAATGAATCGCTAGCGAACATTCGCTGACCTTACTACCTTGCACCCGAAAACGTTTCAATCCGTTCTACTAGAAGCGCAACCGAAGCGCACTCCGAGAGGTACACGGCGAATGCCACGGGAAATGATTGCTTAATTTATCCCACAACCGTGTAAACCGGGCGCTAGGAACATCACAAAGAGCGGCGTTACCGCGAAAAGGGACGCGGTTGCAACATTTGCGCAACACACGGCAAATGCGTTCCGGTCATGCCTTGCCACACAATGCAACTTTTGGGTGCCAAACGCGCAAACACTTGGTGGTACTTGGAGGGGGGGAGGTTTCGAAACGGGCGGACGGGTGGTTGTGGTGCACATTTTTGGCAATCCAATCCCTTCACATGGATCCGTCTGTAATGGTCGCTGTAAGGACGTGAGCGACTCGCGATCATGCCGATCTTCCCAAGTGAATGTGTGTTTGTGTTTGTCGGTGGAAGAGTATTATCCGACATCAAGGGTGTGAATTTCGAGTGTGGCTAGTAAACAAAGAGGCCTGACAAAATTCTGCTCACTTCTTAATGTCCGAATGTATGCTCAAGATCCCATCATCGTGCAAACCTACGCAAAGCACGTGAGTTTCCCGAGTTGTCATCATCATTATCAATCCTATTCCTCAGTTCCTCCTCCCTCATTACCATCATCGTCGACGAACTCACATACGGCTGATTATGCAACGAGACACGGCATCAGAAGAGAAAGAGAAGGAGTGAGATAGAGGGGTAACAGAATGACGGCAAGGCGCATCAACCGTTATCGACGGCTTAGAAGACTATTTGTAACGCTCGGCGGGAGTTTGCATGGGCAGGGCAGCAGGGCATATACACACACTAGAGATAGCGACATTTTAAGATATGTATTTCTGGCCGTGTGCGGAGCTAGGGTGCACACACACACCCACCCCCCCTGTCACGCCACCATCCCCAACAAAAGCACGCGGAGCACGCGAAACCGCGTACGCGATCAACCTCCGAGAGACACGCTGACGTTTTGGGATCCCGCCGCGTGTGCGAGATGAGTCGCTCGGTACACCGCACACAACCGTACCGGATCGTGCAGTGAGGTTTAAGCGAAGAAAGGAAAAATCCCATACGACAAACTACAAATAGAATCATCGCTGCTAGTGTGTAGGTTTCGAGGAGACCGTTTGGTAGCTCGAGTTCTCGGGGAGGTGAGAGGGCGGTGACGAAAGAAAAGTGACGAAAACCTTCAATGCCGACGGTGTGGACGCGAATCGTCAAGGATTCGAAAGGGGGGGCTAAGGGGCATTCGTTGCTGTTTGTTAGCTGTCTGCAGATGTGTGCGCATGGTCCCGAGTGAGATGCTGACTGATTATCTAAGAAGCGTGATCCCGATCGGTACCAGTGAGAACGATTCTTGCACAGTACATCCAACAGAAACATCCTCTGTGAAGTGGATGCGTGTGTAACGGAATGCTCCATTCTCAATAGTGATATTGCATAGCGAATCTCGAAGAAAATTGTGTGTTCAATAGCAGTTCCTGACGTGTTCTCGTATATCTTCATTTGCAGAGTATCAACTAGTTCGCGGTGTATGTGTATGTGTTCGTGTATGTTAATCAGATAGTAGTTCTAGAGTTTAGCGCCTTCCGAGTCCCATCGAAAACGCAACCGAAACCTACCCAGTCCCCAAAACAACCGTGTTGGTTGGGTTGAGCGAATAGTGTACTAACGCCCTGTACGAAAGTCTGGATCTCCACAACTACGGCAAAACGCCCTTCACCGACGTTTGAATGATTCGATCCGATCGCGATCTTAGGCCCGCTACGTATCGTTTGAGATAGCGCCCATACTAACAGCACCAGTGCGTGTGTGTGTGTCGATCGGGCGTGGAGCATATCCAGACCAAGGCAGAAAGTGGTGCGAAGTGCGCGGGAGCAACGAAACGAGGTAGAACCACCGCGACACATCCTTCACATCGGGACAACACATCCGTCGCTCGATGGCGAAGGGAGCAAAAAGGAAGACCAAATGGGTGTCCTTGTCGCTGGCCAACGCAAACACAAAGCCCTCCAATGCGGCCGGCTCGGATAGCGAACAGACGTCCCACAGTCAGCAGCAAAACTATGGAGAAGGTAAGTGGTGATGCATTCGTCCCCGGGGGGGGTTGCTTCCAAAACAGCAGTCCGACCGCGTGGTTGGAAGTTGGTCGCACGATTGGACGGGCACGTCTGTGCCGGGGTGGGTGCGTTGGAATGTGCTTTACCGTCTTCCAGAAATAACACGCTGTTTGGCTTTTCTTTTTTGCTGGCCGTGCGTGTTGTGTGGTTAGTGCTTTGGTAGCCGCCTGTACATCACATGATGTCGACAATTGCGTGACAGCGGGCGCGACAGCTCAGTAAAGAGTCAGTGGCTCTTAATAGTTGACGTAACGAGAGTTGGAATCTCTGGGAGATCTTCCCGCATCTTCGTATGAGGCGGGCCATTTCAAGCAGACAATCCTAAAACATGTAAAAGATTGAACGTGTTTTAAGAGAATTCTTCCAGAAGTCAGTGTGCAACTTCACATGAATTGAAGAAGCGTCCAACAAGTAGCTCAGGGATGCTTCAAACCTTCGAAACACAAATGTTCCGAACCACCAGGAGATCTGCTAGAAGGAAAATGCAACATCTTTTTATAGAATCCGAGAAAATAGTGTAGCTACCGACGGTTTTACGAACCGCTGATAAAAGAAACCCATAAACTCAACGTCCCACCGCGAGATGAACAAACAAACAGCACAAGTTAACTTCCTTCGTCTGGAATCTTCCGTTTTTTTTTTTGTTTGTGCGCATTGGCTCTTCGTACAGGCGTTAGCCGGTCTGTTTGTGCAACTAATTATCTGCAGCATTTAAAATGCCACCATGGTACCAGCGATCTCCTAGGTCCGAATGGTCCGAGAGGCACGAGAGACTTGATCCTCAATATCTGGTTCATTTCTATGCACCGAGCTCATTATGATACACTTTCTAATCAGAGCTGAAGTAGCAGCAGCTGCGTGAGGCAGTTTCAACGAAGGTCGACAGTTTGTGGCATGGAATCACACCTGATTTCGGGACCGCGAGAAGAAGCGTTCGGCAAACACGCCATGTTGGGTTGGGTGTTGTACTGGAGCTCATCGAATGATAAGATACGGCAGCTCAGCGGAACTGAGTCCATTGACTTGAGGAAAGCGAACTTCAATCCCCATCATCGGTGGCTCTGTGGTTACCGTGACGTGTACTTATCCATCGCTACTGGTGGCCACTCTACTTGACCAGGGCGTTATCTTCCTCTTTTCTGAGAAAACTTCTTCCTGCCTAAAACCAGACATCGGACAACACGGTGAAGGTTTTGTGCATATCGCCATGCGTTATGCTTATCAGAAGCGAGAAAAAAACAACTCAACCGAATAACCGACTTCCTAGCGAGATAACTGCAGTTCCCTCCCTGGCACCGGTAGGCAAATCAAGTTGTAAGACGTTGATTAAATAAATTCCGTGCCACCTTTTTTTGGAACCACACTGCGGGCTCTTGCACGGGGTATTGCTTCACATTACCGAACTGTTACATCAGCAGAATGCTTCACGTTCTCTTCTTGTTTGTTCTCTTGTTGTGGATGTTACTCCAGTATCTCCTGCAATTAAGATTGGCCAAACTATGCGTTAAGGACTCGAATAAGCCAAGATACAAGAATGGGAGCGTTTTGAGTGTACCATTTGGACCACTAATTACACTGCCGTTCCGGTTCCATATCCCCCTTCCATCTTACATAAGTGGCCGTTTGTGATGTGGGTCAGGTGTCCCGTGATTGTCAAGTTGTCTAGTTCGGTGTGTTTTTTTTTTCTTGCACTGTTTTTCCCACCTATTTCCGTCCCGTGAGACTCGCGCACATACAGGCATGCACACAGCAACTTTAAACAAATCTGGTGGCGCTATTCTGCCGGTACTTTTTTGCAATCGATTGGAGGGTTTTTTGAACGCTAGCCAATATACAATATGGACCAGTGAACTCCACACGGCAAATTGCGTTATAGGCGCACCGTACTTGTGTATGTACATATGGTTTCACTCCATCCATTTAGAGTTGGCGTCGTAATGTGCACTTGGGCGTAATTTTAGGCATTTATGAATGAGAATTTTTAGATTTTAGACGACCCCTGGCAGGTAGTCTGTTGTCTAACCTTCATTAGACGATATCCCTTATTTGCCATGAAGGTTGAAGTACACGAATTCTGGAACGTCCTCTAATGCCTCATCGAGATACATCGAGATGTGTCTCGGGGTAAACAATATCGCACCATCGAACATTTTTACCCAAAAATGTAACGTCTTGGTTACGTCCTATCCATCTTCCGATGGTCATATGATGTGGTTTTGCTTCCTTGCGAAACAGAAACAAAAACCGTCGTCAATAGTAACGCCAGCAAACGAATGGGGGCTGCCTGTTCCACTGCGAAGCAACATCAGCCAAAGCCATGCCAAGCAAGCGGTGAATTGCAACTATTCGAACTAGAGTGCGCGCGCGGTGGTTTGACGAGTTTCGTGTCCGTACCGGTACCGTATCGGGTTTGAAGTTGTTAGCGGCCGTTGAAGAGAACAGCAGAATTGGGTACGCGCCGAACATATATATATATATATATATATATATACCTTTTTTTTGGTGACGCAAGGACTGCGGGGACGAAATAACGTGGCGCGTGACACATCGCACTACGACGGGTGCGCCCATCCCGATACACTTCGAACGCGGTTGGGCCGATCGAAGCGAACGAAGCGCGGGTAACATTGCCACCTTTGGT
>KI423091.1:13464-37518 GCA_000473375.1 Anopheles culicifacies | reverse complement strand
TCCTTTCTGTGCTGTTTACATACTCCTAAAATCTTGGACTTTGAGAATATTTCTATTTTATTATTGAAAATGGTGTTTGTATACTCTGCAACATGTATACTACTAATTGAGTTATCAAACTGAACAAGCAAATGAAAAACATACTCATTTCCCCATCACACATTCCATGACGTGTGATGACATGGCTGACTAAGCTCACTGCCGGCGCAACAGTTCCCGTGGATAAACGCAAATTTAGTTTGACAATGCAATTTTGCACCAAAAAAAACTCCTTTTACGACGAAAAAAAAACAAATAAAACAACTCCACTACACCGCTCTAAAAATTGTTCTCGTTCGTTTAACAAGAGCGTTAAGCACGCAGCCGAACCATCGCTTGCGCTTTAAAATATGCGCAATTGCTCTACGCAGCACAATTTTTACGCACTGAGAGAAACAAGAAAATGAAGAGTATTCAAAGGGAATAAACCAACAATAAACCCAAAAAAACCCCTCGTGGGGGTTTATGGTTGGTCGATTTTGATGACACTTTTTTTTACTCTTGTTCGTTTGTTCTCGCCTTTATATTTCGGTGGGGGCCAATTTTTCGCATTTTGGTTAAGCCAACAGGCTTTTCTTTCTTCTTGCGGGTTTGTTTTGTTTGTGGTTTTCTTTCATGTTCATGTTTTATTATTCTCTTTTTGGTTGCTTTTATTCTGTTAAATTGACTCGTTTTTGTCACTCTGTTCACTGTTCTGATGATGCGTGTTCGTATGTTTGTCTGTGCTTTTTATTACACTTATTATTTGTTTTGCTTTCCACTACAATCACAATTTTCCTGCGAGCTGGTGCTTTCCGTTTTTTTGTTTTAATATTTTCTTGTTTTTGTTCTCTTTTTCTAAGTACAATATTACTCGTTGCTTCGTACAAAGTTTTCTTTTACCCCGTCGGTTTGTTTTTCGTTACTTTGTAACGATTCTTTTTAACATTCCTTTAGCTTGTAGTATTTGGTTTATGGTTGGGTGAGTTTGCTTTTAAGTATTATGAAAAAGTGGTAAAAACTTAACTGAAATTGGATCCTTCGGTATCATGGCGATATGGTGGCTGCTCCCCTCACACGCCGTTGTGGGAGGGCCTGGGACTTCACGGGACAGACACGGGACGACGCGATTGTTGATGGTGGTTAATTAGTGTTTATTGTGTTAATTTGTGCTCAGGTAGCGTTTTGTGCATTTTTATTGTCGATTCTTTTTTTCGCGAGTAAAACTAAAACCCCTATTCCGATGTCCATTGGAGAGTTGTCCGTCGGCTAGCCGGCCGGCATTCAATGCGTGATTTTTCCGTCGTTTCCCTCTACGCTGCTTCGACTCGACATCCCGCAGTTCTGAATCGTTTTTTGGTTGTGTTTTTTGTTGTTGTGGCTTGCATTCGTGAATTTTAATTTCCCTCGCTGTTGTTTTTGTTGTTGTTCTTGTCTCCGGTTAAAGCTTTTCTGCAACATTTTGACGTAAATTATGCAGCGCCATATAATAATGAGCGACAATCGCATGGAGGCGCTGTGTCGTCTGCGCACTAGGCTTTGTTCTGTGACGGCCAGCAGTGGTCGGGGGGGGAGCCTCATAATTGTAATTAACTGTTGCGTGCCACCCCTCTTAAGCGGCACTGATTTCCCTCTCATCTCCCACCTTCAGCCTTTCCCATTGTTTTTTGGTGGAGGAAGTGCCGTGTGAAAAGCGACCACTAGAACGCTGTTGTGGTATTCGTTCGTTGGTCTAGGGCAGTAGCCGTGGTGTATTGTTGCGAAAAGAAGCACAGGAAGGCACGCCAACAAACAGAACAAACACACACAGGCACACAGACACACTGCAATGTTCCAGGGGCAGCTAAATTAATGCGTATGACCATGAACCTGAACCTTCCGTCGCTGGCTGTTGCAGGTTGTTCAACTTGATTTTAAAAGCTAAATTGGAGCTTGTTTGATGGATTCGTTCGCTGGTTCTGGTTTTTCTTTCATTTGCTGCTGTTATCGTGGTCTATGTACCCTTCCCCTCATAGCAGCGTATTATGATGGACGTGTTTACCGGGCATTGTGGTGTTGAAATTTGTTTCTCATCTCCTATTTACATTTCTATGATAATTTGTTATCTTCCTGATAATGGTGAATTAACGTAATGGTTTATTACTTGCAATTATCATCATTTAGTTGTGGGTTTAGTGCCAAAATAAAAAGGTTTTTTTTATTTTTTTTTATTATGAGTTAACATACTTTTGTGTATCTTTTTTTGGTATTTATTTTTATTTTTTCTAACTTTTCTAATTTCCCCAAATATCTATAAAAATTTGAATTGCTTTGAAATTGAAACCATTCCCTTTCAATGTTTTACCAACCAACCAATCGTTTACCTTTACACCAGTTTGCCAAAACTTCCTGCACGGTTCATTTGCGGCGTCGTCATACCTCCGTGGTCACAAGAAAGCGCACAGTGTAAAATTTGTGCCCGCGCTGCCCCTGCCCAGCTTGAACTTGAACTTGAATTTGTCTGTTTTCCTCGGTCGCGGGGGGTTTTCTTTTCCTCTTTTAGCGCACACAAAACTCTCGCTTTGTAATGGGCCATGTTTTTGCTTTCGCTGTTACAAGCGCAGTGAAGTATGTGTATGGTTTTTGTTTTTTCTTTCGTTTTTCGTAGTTTTGACTAGGCTTTTCCACTCGCTCGCGTCGCTAATTTCTCCCGCAACGCAACAGAGGCTTGCCCGTTGCGTTACACTCGATTTCGCGAACGCTATGGCAACGATGTACATTTTTCATTTTGTTTATTTGTTTTCTTTTTTTTTGGTGGGTTTTGTATGATGGTTTTTTGTTTGATTAACTCACAGCCCTTGCAGTAAATGGGCAATTGTGGTAAGACAGACAGCCAATGTAGGAGAGTGCGATGGACAGGAAAATCGAAACGATAACACAAACCCGTCTCCGAACACGCGACTAAACAGCTGCATCCGTTGCATCGGAGGGTTTGGTTGGTTGTCAAATGTTGGTTTTTCCTTTTGCTTCTTGCTACTTTGCAAAGGAAAATTTCACTCACTGATAAACGGTGAAGCACTTTTGCTTTCCAAGCGATGACTATGCACGGCTGAATACTGTGCAGAAGGTACGACAGTAAAATTGCTTTTTGAGTTTTAAAAAAGGGTATTTTAACATATATTTTTTTCAATTTCAATGCGGTATTTTTCAGTCGCTACACTCGCATATTTGTCACGAAAAACAAGGGTCAGTTTTTGCTTTTTGTTTTTTTTTTCAATTTTCGGCAAACAATTACACCCCTAATGGGTTCGGTTGCATCCAACCATTCACTGGCACACCCCGGGCATGCATGACATTTTTCGGGGGAAACCGAAGGGACTGTGGTCGACAAATTAGCTATGTCTTCGAAGGGTTGTGCACATAATAACACACACACACACGAAAGAATGTTGTGCATCGCTGGTGTGTGGTGATTCGCGTGTCAAACTGCAATTGTAGTAATTTTTTATTTTGCGCTCGATGGTCGATGACGCCCCGTTTGGAAAGTTGATGGTACTAATTGGGTTTGGTGTATCCGTTGACATGTATTCGTTACACACGGGTATGTAATGTAGCGTTTGAAGTTAACCCGGTGGTGTCTAATTAGCAGATAAAGGGTCGAAACTGCAATTGTTTCCATTTGTCTCTTCCGTTTACAGTGAAAAACGATCGTTTTCTTCTTTCGTTTGCATCGTGTTTCTCTCGTTTTGAAAGTTTTTTAAATCTTGTAATCTTGTGTATTAATGTAATTAAGTAAAATAGTTAGTAAGTTCTTTTATTTTGTAATATAAAATGTTTCAGGATTTACTTAAAATTTATCTAACAGTATTACCCAAATAATATAAGAGCACACTTAATAGTAATCAAAAGAAATATATTTAATGAGCTTTTGCAAATAAATTATTATCTCTTCCAAATTAAATGCGCCGCACAAATTCATGTCGTAAGCTGCATTTTCCCCTGTTGGACCCATTTCATCCAATTTGCTGAGGGATTTAGCACGTAATGGAAACGAGGTTATCATGCTCCAGACTCCCGTTGCAGTGCGTTTTTTTTGTGCTCACTGGGTGACATTGAACAAGTGCATCGACAGCTTCACTTCTTGCGTACTGCAATCAACGCACAGCGCATAAAAAAAAGACTCTTTCCCAGAGCAAAAGACCAATCATTACGTGCTCTCTGCCCGGCTTGGCTTATCAAACCTTCAATCGGGCGCAATCGGGTGATGGCATGTAGGAGGAGGTATCTATGTAGTTTACATGCAATCCCTACTGTGCCCTGCACATGTCCGCACAGTAATCAGGGAAATTTCCATTACGACACATAATGTTTCCATGCTGGGCGGTAATAAAAATACAAATTTGAAGCTGAGGTTTTTATTTCAAATAACTTTTCAAATAGTCGGCCCTTGAATGATGGCTACCTCGTTAACTGATATGATCCATGATCTTAAAGGTGATAGGGTGAACCATTATCAATCAAGTAGCCCAGTAGAAAGGCTTTGATTATGACAGATTACGATGAAGTGACTTAATCTAGATTATGCTGGACGTACTTTATGAGATTGGAGCAAGATTTTACATTGGCTCGAGTCCATCGACGTGGCTTTGATTGCACAACAAGAAGTGTTCAGTCATCGGCTTATATTTATTTCTAATTAAGTATTTGAAGTGTTAACTACTTCAAAGAAAATATAAATAATTTCGCAACAGAAAACCCCTCTTTCACTGCTCATACTTATTACTGCTTACTACTTCAATTCGAAGAAAGTGAAGTGAATAAAACCCTGCTTGGGTTAATCATGTATCTGCCAGGTGTCATACATTTTAAAAGTGTTTCCAATGACGCACTCTATCTATCGTATGACTTGTGAATGATGATTTTTTATTAAACCACGCGTTGAGCTTGTTGGGGATGCATTGAAAAAAATTTCTTGTCTACTTATGTTAAATTCTGTTATTATTATTAAATAACATTTATTTTAAGGTATAGTTTTTTTTATTTGATTCACGTGAGTACTCAACTCAAACCCTCTCCATTACCATTACAACGAACACTTCCAGCATCGCCCGTCGGCCCAATACCCGGCGTGCTGCCCTTGACTTCAATTAGCGAAAGGGCGCAAGACGCGGTTTCGAGATCGATTCGTGTTTGGCGTCGCGAAACATTACACGCCACACGAACACACTGCACCTACACACCTACCGCACAGCTGTCACGGCAAATTGTAGCTGGTGTGCGAAAACGGAACATGTGTCCAATGCTGACAGGTCTGGATACGATTCTTGCCATGCCTCTTGCTTTGTAGTTGTGTGAGGATTGTATTTTTTTTTCCTTTTTTTTTCATCTGTGTGTTAAAAGCAACGGGTCGAAACGATTAAAGAGCGTTTGCAAAGGTTTTACAGATTTATCACGATCCAGTCATGTTAATGTTGCATACGACTTATCCAACTGTTTTTCTCTTTCTCGTCTTCTCTTCCACAGGTAAGTCACGGTGCCAGAAGATTATAAATCCAGTGGAATCTGAGAAACGATCAACACAAATCTGTCAAATCTGTTTCACACTTATGTGACCTGGAGTTTAAATGGGGATTTATACAAGATCACGGCGTGATCTTGATATCGCTTCAGAGGTTGGTGGTAGGGCGATGCTGACTGGCACGAAACGGTTCAAGAGATTCAATTCCCGATTTTTAATTTGACGGAAGTTGTGAGTTTAAGAAACTGAGATCTCCTGAGAGGCCTGTAACACTCCAAACTGGCGAGCTTCAGAAATGAACTAGCATCAATCAAAACAAACTACCCAATAACACAAAAAACTACCTTCAAGCAAAAGCTCTGGTCGCAACAATCTCACGATAATTACATGCCTCGTTGGCAGTGGTCCGGAGGCACAGATTTCCAACGCTACGCCCATCGTACCACTCGTGATCCAGAACTCTACGTGGATTAAGTGGGTAATCGTGACGATTCAATAAGTCGATCGAGAGAACACTCCCCGCGCTTGATAGTTGTGATAAGATCAGATCTTGCCCTCGAGCACCGTACCCGTACCAGGAAATAGAACCCGACTTGTTCTATGAACATGTTCCGCTTCCCCGCCGTAGTTGTAGTAGGTAGAATCTAAGTAGAAGAATGTTGATTAAAAGGAAGGTGATTTGTTTCGAGGAGTACAAATTGCCACGATCGTGATTTCACCCGAGCGATTCACCTTGAACGTAGACATAATCTCGACCGTACCGATTGCGGCAGCACGCTGGCGCTTGCGGGTGTATAATCGTATCTCATCGAGGGTAATGGCAATACATCACCGCTGACGATATTATTGTATAAGATCACGCGTACCGCGCGAGAGTATCATCTGCGACGGTTTGTGCGGTTGAACTCGGCTGAACTCTCAGTCATCGATTTGTTGACATAACACACCGGCATCATCGGGCTATGAACCTATCGGAGTTTGGTGTGAGTCATCGTGCAGCGTTGTGTGGTGGGGTTCCAGTTCTAGATGTAGTTCGGTTTTGGAATGCTTATTGATTGATCATTTGGATGTCAAGATCGATAATTTGTCGAGATCTGAAGATGTGTGCATTTAGATGAGGAGTAATCCTCACTAACTGCGTCGTCGATCAACTGATGGGTTTTATTGGTAATCTGAGATCTGTTTGACAATTTGAGGTTGGAGTCAACGTTTTGGTATTATTAAAGAATTCTATTATTATTTGGGATCATACTTAAACCCATCAGACAAAGGTTTATATTTTAACCGGGTTCTCTGCTTTATTTCAACTCAAAACTGTGTCTCAACCTCACTACCAACCATGCACATCGTTAATTATTTAAAGACACATAAACAAACCATCCTAGACTAAACAAAAAAGGCCCGAGATCAATTGCGGATAGTTTTATTCGCATTACCATAAATATTAACCTCATTGCGGAGAGCGGGTTGATCTTCGATCTCGTCCTCCACAGGACTTTAGTTGTGCTTGAATGTGTGTGTATTTATATTTATAACACCCGTCACGAAGATGTCAGACGAGTTCCTTGTATGTGCCGGGAAGAAAGAGCACCGAGATTCCGTTTATGGTGTGATGTCTTCGTTTTGTTGTGGTTTCGATGGTCTACTAGCGACTCCTCTGCTCGCATGATTACTACGCGAGGCTACCCAGGATCTTGCCTTTGTTTGTCATGCAAGACGTAAAAGAAATTATGTATGTACCCACAAAAGAGCATCGTGTGGGCAGTGCGGCAGTGCCGCATGATTTACGACCATCCTTGGTTGCGTTGGGTGTGAAGTGTTTGGGTGTGCATGCGTGCAAATTGTGGTCATCAGTGTCCTTGTGATGTCGCGAAGGTAAAAGAAAGATATGTTGTATGACATTTCTGGAAATGAGTTGTTGGTGATGTGGTTCGTCCGAAATTCGAACGATACCCTTTGGCTTGTCCAGTTTTATAATGGATTCTTTCAGAGGTTTGATTATCATTCAATTAAATCTGAGCTTTATATAACACTCTACAAAGCGTACTTCTTAGGATGCATTGAATGGGCGAATGATTAATGGAACCAATAGCCAACTTCATGAAACGATACCATTATGAGAAATATATTAATTTCAGCATCTAGACAGTTTGATCATGTGATGCAGGATCGACGGTGCATCGATGCTTTCCAGCAATGCCCATAAACGGTCAATGCAAGGTAGTTACAGCGTTGCATGTTGCAGGGTCATACGTTTTATTGGGATGCATTCAGTGGAAAAATCCCTGTCAGTAAATGAACTGCCGTAAAGAACTCCGCACGCCATAAGATTATTTTATTGTAATTTAGCTCGCTTTATTGCAGAATAAACCTGCTGCACGCTCTTCACCCACCAGTGGTAGACCTCCATCCGTAGTGTCCCTCAGCAGTGTAGTAGCTCCAAAAAGTTCGTGAATGGTGCTCACGTTTGACACTCAAAAATCTAAAACTCACCCCAGAAGCTAAAGCCTTGACGGGTTTGCGCTCGGTGGTGGCAATCACCACCGTTCGCTGCTGGCCGGTTTATTCGTGAACTTGTCCCGAAGTGTGGGTCCATGCTCTGCTGTCCCGCAAGTCTGTCAGGGCTAAGAAGCCGCTTGCCTGCTTAGCGCTCTGGGGTGATGAAGGTTGACGGAACGTGCAAAATAGCTATCTTTCGGTGGGCTCGATCGAGAGCTTCGGCTTTCGGGGGCTGGTGGTGGTAGTGTTTCAAGATTGGACGTGTGCGTTTTGTTTCTTCTTTCGATTTCTTTCCCTTGTGGCTTTGTTTTGTACCCCGGTCCGATGGTGGCGACCCTGGCCCAATTAAGAGGTCTCTAATAGGGTGGATTAAGTGGAAGCGTGTGTGGTGGGACCGGTGCGAGGTGAAGTGTCTCTCCACTCGTCTCCGTCTGGTGGTGGCGTAAAGGTGGTGATTGACTCGGCGAATGTGTGTGCGTACATGAAGAATGGTCAACAACTTTTGCCTCATTATACCAACCCTTCTTACCTGAATTTGTGATACGACGAGATGACATACGCATTTTGATGAGCAAATGGCATCGAATTTCAACTTTATTTTGACCATCTCTTATCTCATGTTTATGTAATAACTTACTGAGGGGTTTTTTACTTGTAACTGACCTTTTTGGATATCTTTAAGTTCTTTGAATGCATTGTAACTGAATTACAATTCTCAACCATAATTAACGTAACATGTTGTTTTTCTTGTAAAAATCTTTTAAAATATTTTTTCTCCCAAGAATTAATCAGACTTTGAATACGAGTTCAATAGCTCATGCCCGATGAGTCACAACGCCACACACTCGAATGCGTTCAGAATGAAGTAAACATGAATTCAGGAAAATGAAGGCATCAGCATGCGTTCGGGTGACTGGTGGACGGATAATTCGCTCGTTATTGTTTCCTTCCACACCGGGGGGGGAGGTTCGCTGCATAATTTTAGCCGGTCGTTGAATTCGGTGGCCATTCGCGCATCGCGTTGATATTTCGTGGTCATTAGCCCACGAAGCCGCTTGCCTCTGCGCTTGAAATCTCAACCGACCGTGCGCATTAGCCCCCGAATGAGTGTGCGTGTATGCGTTGAATGAGAAGGCCTAGGAAGTGGGTGACCTTTTCACGGTAGATGTTATGCTGTCGAACGCGGTGGCACTATTGGTAAGCAAATGATCACAGGAAACCGAAGCGATGGAAGGTGAGATCAAATAATGACGGAGAAACAGTAGCAGTGGTTGTACTGGTACGCTATTGATTAACAATTCGCATCTTGTGTACATTCGAGAAGGCAAAAAAAGTGGATCATTGTGTCGTCCGTGACAAAAAAAGAAGTTTGCAGGCTAGTAAAGCGACATTAATAGCACACGCCTCTCGTCACTGTACTGGTTGTATGTGTGTGTGTGCGCGAGATCGTTGAAATGGAACGAAACGGAAAACCGACCAGAAATCCAAACTGCCAGAGGTTCGTTGCCTTCCGCCGCGATAAGTCTTTCGATTCGTCAACGGGGGTGACCTTGGCTTGATTCTACTTTGCTACTTTTGCTGAAGCTGAACGGGGGAGTTGGATTTTGGGGAAGGGGCATTGAATTTTGCCGATGTTGCCGAAGCGCATAATTTATCCTTCGAGATCTCGCCTTTTTTTTGTGCCTTCTTCATGGGAGAGTCTTTTGAATCACGGCACCATATGGTGTTTTGGATGTTATTGCTGCTAGAAAATAGGTTCTTCCCCCTTTCCCCCGCAACATTCTTAGCTTGCCTCCCTGGTTCGCCGTGTTGCTTCATGTCACATGTTACCACGAGTACGAGACGATGAGCTTGCTATTTCATGCACGACGAAATAATGATATTACCTCGGTGGGAACAAGACGATAGATCGCGTCCAACTCTTTCCGTTTGCACGGTGATCATCGGTCCTTGTATGCTTTAATTGCACATGGCAGTGCGAGAAGGGCAAAAACATCTAGAATCCTAGAAGTGGAACCGTGATCCGGAGAAGATTCGATCGGTCGTACTCTTGGTCATCATCATCATCAATGTGAAGCCCCGTGTCTGATGTTCTGGTGCGATGGATGACTGTCATAAATTTTGCTTTTAGACACCGTTCGATCGATGGCGCTTTGGGTAGAGCAGGAAGAATTTTGTTGGAGTGCTTCATTGTGCTTCTATCCATCCAAACCCCCCCCCGAAAAACTACTCCAAATTTCTAGCCTACGTACCTCCGGTACGTCAAACACTCCAGGTGGAGGCATCTTCAATCGTGTGGTGTTGTTTTATTTTTTTCTATTTCCTTTTGTTATTGGAGTACTGACCATAAAGTTGAATCAGAAGTAAAATAGCAACCTAAGCTCAGCCGTGTGTTGTTGGTATGGCGAAATCGTTTACGCTTCGCTGTTAAGTTCTGTGTTTTAAGTTCGCACATAAAACTTTTTTTTCGAAATAGCGCCTAGAGCAGGATGGGAAAAGCGAAATAGTTCCGACTGTTTGACTAATTGGTCAAATTGATCCCCGGTGCTCATTTAATCACAATTCATTGGGAAGTGCGAAATAAATCAGACCCAGGGCGGTCATTGATTTACGAGTCGTCGTGCCAAGCTCGATCGGGTATGCATAGAGGAGACTTTTTTTTTCTAAGTTTATTGAGGTTAGCTAAGAAACAAAAAAGTTTTATGGCAAATAGAAAGATGAGCAAGCGCTGTCCACGCGACTGAGTTGTATTAAGTTACGAGGTGTTGTGGGCTTTTTCTTCGTGGTTAATTTAATTAGATTTTGGATAAAGATATTCCTATTTTGGTTTGTGTAAATTTTAACCGTTTTTCGCCCGTTTACTTATGCAATCAGATCATAAGGTTCTTCTTTCACGTGAATAAACTTTCGTTCTACGAAAGAAATATTAAACCCATGTACTGAAAGAATTTCCGTTCTAATTCTTCCTTCCCCTTTGTAAATGATTTTGTATTGTTCACTTTCATTCTATATCCTGTGTGTGTTGGTATGAGTGTCCTCACAATATTACGACCAACCAGTATTGTTATGCTAACCCGGAATGTTCAGCAACAGCAGGAGATCAAACACTCCACTCAGTGGTAATAAAAGATCGAGCATGAACGGATTGACATAATTTAATTCATTTTCCTACTTTCTCCTGCAATAACGCAGCTTCACATACCCGCTCGCTGTTTGGCCTTGTTTCCGCTCCTTAAACCCCTTGCTCACCCGTAGACGGTGGAAGGGTTGACAGTATTAATTTACAGAAATAAGTTTAAAAAAATGGAATACTGAAAAGGGGTGTAGAACTGTCAGGCCTTCTAAGGGTCGTTCCACACATTTCACTCACAACACACAGCAGAGCGCTTGTGTAACCTTGAGCATTTGTTGCGCAAGATTACTAACCCTTCCGATAAATGCTAGGGAAGGACGGTTCGACATTCATTTGAATACTTCTCACGAGTACCAATGATTGAAGAGGCATAAGTCTGTTTTTGTTTGGTAACATATTAGACCAGGTATTAATCATGCACATTGGTGGGCTTTAATTGGCCATCCCTTCTTGGATGGGATACATCCGAATGACATCATAATCCTTAATGTGTAACCTTCTCCGAATGGGAGGAGAAAAAAAAAATCGAAAAACAAACAATTTCTTAACCACCATTTCGATAATAGTTCCGTTTCGCTTTCGTATCGATGGAATTAATTTCGGTCCCCGTCCAAAGGTTCTCATGTAAAAAAACACAAACAAACTGAGCAATGTAATTTATTTGTTGGCGTTGCCCCAAAACGAGCTCCATCTCCATAAAGCTAATCATGCGTTGAGATGGTAGAATTGTCTAGAGTGAACACCCACGTAGAGATTTGTATATTTTGCTGGTGATCTTTGGTGAGGGTATTTAAACGCACGATCTTTTGGACGAAATGCCTCCAACGCAGCTAATTGAAATAATCTTAAACGAGTTTAAAAAAAAGCTTTCGAGGTTAAAATGGTTTAGCGCAAAGTTATGCTGCAGGAACTCACCATTTAAATGAAGACATTGATACAGATAATTGAATCGTTTTTTTTTTTGTGAAAATTGTGCAGCATCATTCCTGTATCCGATAACCTGCACCTAACGGTGAAATGTGTCGCAAATGCAAATGGGACACGGTTTTCATAATTCATGCAACACAACCGATTGCGCCATCAAAAAAACCCCCCCGACACATGAAGGCAGCACGAGATGCTAATTTATTCGCACAAGATTGTGCCTAATATTGTGCCTCAGTGGTTTTGTTAGCTTGATTGTGTGTGTGTGTGTTTCCAGCTGCTGTTACAAATTTCAAACCTGCCCAATTTGTACGCCGGAACATTTTCCACCGGTGCAGCATGCAGCTGTTAATTAGAGTGTCCGTAGCAGTGGCACGCTTTCGTTTGGTGGCAATAGATGAATGGAACCCGAACAGAAAGCCGATTTTATCGTCCCATCGTCACCTCCAAACTGTTTGTAACTTGTCTAACCAGGCGCACCCTAAACGGTGTGATGCAACGCAATGTGCCGTTCTCGGCAAGTGCCTGTGCACAAACGCTTCCGGGTCGATTTTTACTCTGCGCGTACGAACTGTCCGACACGGTGACATTGGTATTGGGTTGTCTTTTTTTTTGTTGTTGTTTGTGCGTGCTATTCTCCCAATCGCTTGTAATTGGTATTGTTAACAGCAGTTGTACTTTAGTTTGGTTTTCTTGATTTTCTTGCCCACTCGCTGGCAATGTCAGTGCGGCAGCAAGATTGGTTTGCATTTAATTGCGCTAACCATCACCACCAACGGTTAATTACGTTTGCATGCGAACGTTTTAGGGGTGAAAGATGGCAAGCACGGACAAACAATTTTCTTTCGCTGGAAGTAAACACAAAACAACAGGGGGGACAAAGGGGGTGCAATTTGTGGGAGCATGTTTCGTTTTGTAAAAACAATATAAAATTGGAATTTTTGCTTGAAGAAGTTAAAGCTTTACTGTCGACAATTTACAAAACTGAAAAATAGATATTTATACACAATTAAGCATAATGCAAGTTAAAATTAATTCAAATAATAATTATTAAAACAAATAAAAAAACAGAAAGAATAATTATTAAAACAAATAAAAATTCGTAAAACATCTCTATTACCACTTTATTGTTATTCTGATTGCATAATTTAAGGCGTTTTATTTTCACACACTTTGCTGCCGATATTAAATTAATCCTTTAATTAAATTTATAGAAAAAAGTATTTTAATTTACCATTGCAAACCGCCACAACATCCTGCCTAATGCATTCGCTTTCATCTTGTCAGCTATAACACGGTTATTTATATCGATCGAACAATCTGTTCTAATTTCATTTGCACACAGTCTCGGTTTTCTGCGACACAAAACCGCCATCTAACCGATTTTTCCCAAATCCTTGTTTTTGTTTTTTAACCGATTGGGAAGAATTTCGCTAAATATAAGGCCCTCTTTTTCAACGACAGCCTTCAAACGAACGTTACGGCGTTTTGGGTACGTTCGGCAGCCCAACGAGGACAGCTCGCCGTAACGCATGTACGCAGCGCATTCCTGTACTTGGTCTAATTTTTCGGTGCGAAACGCTCTTTGAATTGATTTGGTGCACGTTCTATTTTCATGTGAGGCGCTATTTTTGGTACCAAACATCGTTGCAATTCGCACACAAACATAAGGGGATGGGGGGTTTAATGGGGATTTTCTGAAGGAAGATTTTTGATGTGAAGTTAATTCTATTGCTTTTTGGAAGTATCTAAGATGATTAAAAGCACACATTTCGATTCTTGCTTTGTATGAACGCTGCAAAGGATAATGGAACCAGCGCAACCATTGTGTTGAAACAAAAAGCAAACCTCTGGCTGCTGCAGCTTTCCATAGTGCGGAAAGGAAAACTCCAAAAGAATGAAACGAAAAAAGAAAACAATTCCAATCTAACGCACCTAAAACACAAAACTCTTCCTTTCGCGCGATCTTCTCGGTGGGGATGATGTATTTTTGCTTTTGTTTTATTCTGTGCATTTTCAAAAAACCAATTGCTTCCTCTTTCATCGCAACCATTTCGGTGTGTATGTCTGGGTGTTTTTTTTTTTTGGTTTTCTTTTGCTCCCCTTTTGGCTGTTCACCTAAGACCAATTCCGATTTCCGATCGCTTTCAATGCGAAGGCAACCCGTACAGCGAAGGATGGTGGCCGCACCGAGAGAGGTCCATTCGTCAAATTGTAGTCTTCCGCCTAAATTGCTCTCCGTCGACGTTTTCGCGTGCCATCTTGGGAGGATGGGCAAATGGGCTGCGTGGAAAGTGGCCACGAGTGGTTGCCGGTTTGGTGCGGTTTTCGGTCTGTTGTTTGGGGCAGTTTTCGTGTCTCGCTTTGGCCGTGTGATGCATCTTCGGAAGAGCAGCAGAAGGCCGAAAATACAAAAAACGGTCAGGCAGCAAAGCCTCGCGTATGGTAGCGACTTTAAGTGGCCATAGGTTGTCCGTGCGGGTCTTCTTCCCGAAACCGCACCATTCGCTTTCAGCTGTGGAGACCTTCGGCTGGGAAAGGGTCCAATCTGTAGCACGCAGCAAATGGTGGGTCGAGGAGCCTACGGAGGCTTTTTGGACTATTCTGACGCAATGTTTTTTTTCCCCCATTCCGAACACCACCTAGTGGAGGCTCTGTTGGGAACGAACGGGAAGGGAATGGCGTTTTTCGCATGCCATCGCTACAGCCCAGCGACAACATACTCATCGCCAAGAATGTGTAATTTTTGGAAGCCGGTAAAAGCCCGCAGCTGTGTCTTCGGGTTGTTCGGGTTCGCAAATCAATCGATCGAATAATTTGCCCTTACTTCACCGTGTGTGTGCGTGTGTGTATGTGTACCGCCATCGCAGCGCACTTGTCGGTCAGTCTGATAATAGTTTCCTCCCTTTCTTGCGAAGATTGGACGAGATTGGTCTTGCGTGTTGGGTGCTTTGCGGACGTCAAGCATTGGCTTCTTGGGGAGCTGAGCGGTCAGTCAGACTGCTGTGAAGGCGATGCGAAAATTGAGATCGTTCATGTAAATGTGGTATCCTGTGGGGAATTTGTTGATTTGCCGGGTTTGATCGGAATTAAACGCGCCACATGTGCATTTATTTGGACAGACAAATCAAGTATTCGGGCGTGTGGAGGGGAAAATGATAGAAGCGATCATTGCAGGTAGCTTGGTTTGTTAGGCTGGGGAACAACAATTTGGAATAAATTTCTCTTAAAATTGTTGTTAATTATTGAAAAAAGGTTGCAATATTTTGGTTTGCTTTAGTCACCAAAAAGTTCATTGCCCTTCAATGGTACATTATTGTCAAGTTTCGGTTAATTAGTTGTCAAATGTTACCTGAATTCCAATTTAAAAGAATTAAATATATTTTTATTTTGATTCTCATTTATTTCTCAGTTTAAGAACTTACAAATACATTTTACAATATTATCTATAACTAATTATTCATCAATGATAAATAAAAACCTGAATTTTCATTCTCGATCAAGCGTATCGTAAACAAGATGAAAAACATTCCCTCCCTAAGCTTTAGGTCCTAGCCTTCAAACCCACTGTCCAACCGATTGTTTTCCCATCACGGAAAAATCACCATGACTCTGCGCAGCATATCCGTGCTGGCCGTCGTTGCTGTCACAAAGAACATCATCCCTCTTTTTGTTTCCTCCCCGGTGGCCGTAAGTCGTTTCCATTGCCTCCAGCATAGATCCTCAAGCAGGGATTATAATTCAATTTTTCATTTCCCTTCCCTTGAGTGCGAAACCCCTTTCCCGTTTGCTCTGAGATCTTTTAAGAAGGAAAAATCTCCCATTAAAACCCTCCGCACGGGCATGACTTTCATTCGGGGAACAGGGCCAGTACACAAGGGAAGCTGTGACAGATGCGTACGCAGCACTTTAGTCCTAGCATTCGTTATTAGGAGTGCAACGATGTCTTTCAGGGGGAACGCGTCACACACATTTCGCTGCCCGGGATAGGACTAAATGGTGAAGATAATGGGTGAAGGTTGTTTAAATGCGGCAAAAGGGGTAACGTGTGCAAATTTTATTAAATTATTTTCTCGCAGCAAATCTGTGGCATGGGGATGTGTTTAGAAAAGGGGGTGAAGTAGAAGATATTGGCCGATAGGTGATATGTATGAATGTATAGTCTAATGAAGCAGGACAAAATGGCTAGGCTCAATAGAGTTAACTAAACCTTGGCCATATTTTAAAGTCGCTCCATAAATTTATAAACTTTAAGTTTTTATGCTGATAATGCTTGTTATTTTTTGTATTGGTAATGTGAATGTGTAATTTACTATATTTTTTACAGAATTTATTTCTTTGTATAGTAAAAATGTCAATTTTGCAGAATCCAATTGCAGAATAAATTACGCTGGATAAATTGAGTGAAATTAGCCCAATCGAAAGCAAATCTGCAATAATCTAGATCAAATATAGACATATTTTTGAAAAATACCAAATAGATGCTAGTAATCTTTGAGAGACCAAGTCAATCATGTTACTGATCAATATCAATGCAACTCTCTACTGCAACGCTAAAATACGATAGAATACCTAAAGAGTCCAACATTCGTTACGAAGTAGTTATGTTGAACTGTAAAAATCTTTCATGACAAATTTAAATGATACACTTAAGATATTACCTATTGGCGATTCTGAAATACTTATTTTAAATATGATCAAGAGAACTTCATTTTGGGAACAATTTGTAGGGAAAAAATATGTTGAGGAGTTAGTATATCCTTATTCTGAACTTCCATGAATCCTTAAATGTCTGAGTCACCATTTATCGGAAAATCGTGATAAAAACTGAGGATAATATTAGAAATAGGAATTTTGGAATGATTTAATATAAAAAGAGGAAATTATTTCGCCTAGAATATGCCTACAAGATTCTTCCAAGTTTTGGAATGTTTCAGAGAACCATTGTTTTTTTGTATAACGGCCATGATGTATTTTTATCAATGAAACTTACAAAAAGTTCAAGTGGCAGAGTTTGATTGAAATCTACTGATGTTAATGTAGAATGTTTTAAGATACATTTGGAACTCAGTCTATTTCTTTGATCTTGCACCACCTGAAGTAGATACTGAACTCCAACTCTATCAGCACAGAAAAGTTACTAGTTCAAAGCAGAACGGAAATTAAACCTTGAAGTTCATAAAGTATACCAGAAACTTTAGGACCATCAATTCAGCTTGGGGTAGAATTTAATCTTTAACTAATATTCTTCATGATTTAACGAATAATCTACTCTTTGTGGAAGTATTATATTGCACGAAGACTTTTTAATACACTGACGAAAAAACTATGGCAAAATACATTAAAAATCATAAAGGAAATACAGTTGTCTCCCATGCGTTACGATGCGTTCCTCCCATGTTTTCCCTTTTCTGCTTGCTTCATCTCAATTGAAATCAATTTTGACAAGATATTCTTCCACCGCCGGACGGATGGGCATGTGCAGTTTTTTGTCCACAACCACAACAGAAGTCTAACACTAGCGAGCGACCGACGCGGCTGTTTCCTGGATGCAGTTTTAGCTGCAGGCAAAAGGCAACACAAAAAAAAAGCGTAAAAAAAAGGAAAAAAAAGCTAAATAAAATGCAACAAACGCATGTAAAAGCGGTGGAATGCAGGCGAGGTAAACGGAGATGGAAGAAGATAAAAATGTAAATTTTCCTTCTAAACAATATGACCGAAGACCGGGACAGAGAAGACCGGGGCTGTGCTGCCAGGATGCACGTTAGAAGCGGCCTGCATGTGCATGTGTGGTTGTGACTTGCTTTTTTTTTGCGTTGCTTTTCTTCTTCTCCAACACTTGTGCAGTCTCTGTCTCTGTTCCTTTCGCGGTGCATTTTGTTACGTTTGCCTTTAGGGCGGTTAGGGTTTAGAGAATGGCATAAAAATGAATACAAACCGTTCTAAGAAGCCTCCAAGCCTGGTGGCATTTTTTTTTTTCAACGGTTAGTGAGTGCAATGCAGTTAGTTGGGGCACGGTTTTTTTTTTCAAACGATGCATATCGCATCAGCAAATGCCGCCTGGTTGCGCTGGGAAACATATGCAACCGGTCGGGTACCATCGGAATCGGTTAATAGTATCGCCATAAGGCTTCCAGCAACAGGGCCCTGTTTGCGGTTGTGTGTGGTTTTACATTTTTCGCTGCTCGTGTGACGTACGCTGGATCGAACGTGTTTGGATCATCTTCCCGTACGCTTTTGACGGAAGTGCACAGATTTACGGCCGACAAGAGCTTACTTCTGTGTGCAGAATAATATGAACGTATGATGTTTAAGAAACGCACTGCACGGATCGTAGAAAAATGGTTATGTCTTATTATTTATTTAATTATATTCCAATACCGTTCGGTTGTAATTATTCATTTTATTGGAAAGTATGAAGGCATAACCTGTTAACGACTGTTATTAAATTATTAGCGACTTAAACACGTCAAAGACTGTTCGTTTAAATTTTCTAATATTTCTTTTAGATTAAATAAGTAAATCTTATTCGGTGAGTTGACTTAATATTTTAAATTTACTGAATTTTACCATCTTTCTCGAGTTTTTTTTTTTTGTATTATATTGATTCCAAGTTCGAATCTGTTTGAACATGATTTAAAGAGTGGAAAAGTATCCATATTATTCAAATAAAATTTTAGAAAATAATCCATAAATAGCGAAATGAATTTAAAAAAACAAGAGTTTGAAATGAAGAACCTATTTGCCAAAAAAAAACCCGAGTATTCCCTTTCCGCACACAATATATTGTTCAACAGAAGTGCAAAGAAAAACAAGCAAAAAGAAACCAACTGTTCGGGGGCAATAAAAATCAAAAGTAAAACAGAAAACAAAACCGGGGATGCTCTGGGGAAAACATGACTCCACTTTCGAGGGATGCGAAAAGGGGGAAGGTTAAGAAATTGGGGATACACATGGGAAGGATACGGGATGAAGCGAAGTGGTTCACCCAAGGGATGGCAAAACGGAACGTAAATCGCCGTGAACGTCGATCGCGCGTAAAAGAAGAGAATACGCGTAGAATACATCAAAAAGCAGGTTTCTAAGACGCAATAAAAACACGAACGAACGGGTGAGTTGGCTGTTTTCTAAAGGCGAAACATTCCGGCCCGGCGAGAAGGGAAAAGTTATTTCGATAATTCGCTATTGATTCAATGCTATGTGAAACGTTGACTAAACAGTGTTTTTTTTGTGGTGAAACGACATTAACAAACTGCAAGCATGCAGGGGAGTAGCAAAACTAATAAAAATTAATTAAAATAAAGAAAAGCTAAACGAAATTGAACATTAAGGAAAAGGGAGATAAGAAAGGATGAGCAAAGTGAATACATCACATATAAAGCCAAAACCGAACCGCATCAAAACAAGATAAAGTAGAATAGTGACTGTAACTAGTAGCGCAAGAAGAAGCAAACACACAAAAACAGACACACGCATACACATACGTCAAACCGCAGCCAAGAATCAAGAATGTGTAGCTAATGGGAAGAGAGTATCCGGGGCGAAACGCCAGCTGGCGAACCGAAATTGAAAGGCCACGATGTGACGACGGAGCATGCGGATGAACATGAGTACGGGGTGGGGCCCTTCCCACTTCCTCTACCCCTATAAAACCCTCGCATGCCACCCTTAAGGCTCTCGGTTGGAGCTGTGTGGAGCTTGTTTTCGTACCAACCCTGGATGGGGATGCACAAACCGAATACTGATTTATTTTGGGCAACTTTTAGGTGAACCAAAATGAAGTGAAGAATCGTACCGGCGGGCAAGAACACGCTAGCAAGAAGATGTTTTGATTTCACTGAGACTTGAGTAGGAATAGGAGGCGGGTAAGTGGATGGTGGTAGCGTTCTTTTGATGGGCAGTGGGTTGATGGGTTACTGATCTTCGTCATCGTATCCATCGTTGGGTAGAACCTTACGCTCGCCGTAAAGCTATTGCTTCTTCTGGCAAGGTGATTAGCTGGTTGTTGTTTTCGGCCTTTGAGGGAAGGTTTTTATCGCTGGAACATTAGAAAACAGGGTGATGCGAGTAAAATCCGGAATGTGTGTTAAATTGCAAGAACAGATGATTTTTATCTGACATTTACGTGGCTTCCACTGTTGGGCAATGTTGACAGGCGCGTATTACATTGGAGAGTTTGGGTTGATGTTAAATAATACCGGCAGAACAAATCGAACGTTGTGTTTAGAGTTGTTCGATTGCTACTAAACCCATTCGCCGCCATGTTCATTGAGTTAGTTCTAGACGAGATGCCTTCAACATTCCTACCAAGGACACCAACGCACTGATGAAAACATTCTTTTCGTCCTCTCTCGCCGAAGATGGTGAAAAGCGGATCAATAAAGCAGCAAGCTCAAACGATGTTTCCCATGCTGTCCCATTTTTTTGTTTGAGGCGCCGGGACATTAAACCATTCAAGTTGGCAATAAAAAAATGGCTGTCCCTTCATATCTGCCCAAAATGAGCAAAAAGAAACAAGCAACCAGAAAATCTCAAGATGAACGTCGCGTATCTTCCCGAACTTTGATGCGGGTGTTTCTGAGAATCTATGTATCTCAACACAAGCAGAAAAGCAAAACAAAGAGATGCTCGGGAGAAAGGTGAAGGAACAGCCGAGTAAAGAACGCAGGGCCGCCTTTCCTTTTCGCTTGGGTTTCGATGTTTTGGGGGAATGAGAGAAATTTTCCCTAACCTAGACCAATGCGAAACCATTTCTGGTAGGGCACGCACACACGGATCTCGGCGCGAGAAAGTGTATAGTGAAGCAGGCACGGGTGAAAAGAGAAAGCAGCGAGCGTGATGCGTGAGCGTGGGATGTGAGTGATGCGTTATGCGACGTGAGATAGCTCAGCACGCAACCGATCGAGAGAAGAGCGCGAGAAAGACAGAGAACGAGATAGCAGTGAAGAATCGGACGGTTTTTTCTTTTATTATTTCTGTTTGTTTACTTCATTTGACATTTATGCTCCACCGTTACAAACACGCTTGCATGTGTGCGGGATGAGCTCCCCTTCTCGTTAATCCGACACAGCCATTTCTTCTCCTGCCAACACAACGGACTCTACTATGACAGCTGATGCGGACGGAATCAAATATTCCATGTTGGTACGGGGTTTTGTCCAAAAATTTTTATATTCACCGATGCGTTTTGCCATCTGGAGATGGGGAGGACGGTATGTTTGTGCCATGGTTTCCGGGCGCCATCTTTGTTCACCGGATGTTAGACGTTCACGAATGGCGCCTTCTGCAGCGGGAGTAACGCAAAGGGGATGGGGGAGAAACATTAATTCAAGAAGTTAAATATGAAAATTCATACCAAGCACCATTTGTTTCTTTGTTTTTGAATGATACATTCTTGATTCGATGTTATGGCTATTTGATTTTTTAAATTTAGTTTAAAAGTGAGTTCAAGTATAATTTAACACTAAATTTAGTTCTAACTTGATGAATTACGGGAAAAGGATAAAATTAAACGCGTTTCCATGGTTTTATTCGATGCGGAAATGGGTATATGCGTATTGGTTCTCAACTTGATATGTTTTCCGTATTTAATCTAGTTTTATTTAATCTTATTTATAATCGTATTTGTTCTTATATATTTAAAACTATAGCACAGTATCTAATGCATTTCATCTGCCATACCATTACGGATGAAGTCATAAATGTTTGCTTATGTTTGTACAAAATCACCTACCACACATATAAGGCATGCGACAGTCACATCGTTCTGTCGTTTCCTCGTTCCGTCGTTCCCTCACTACACGCGGTTGATTATGGCCAATAATGGTGATCATGATCGTGCCGGTACGATAATAACGGAACGACGGCACTACAGAGGGCAGTGATGGGTAGCGGGGTACGAAATTGAAAACTTTCAGTAAAAAGAAAAAAATGAAACACAAAAATAGTGGAAGCATTAGAAGAGCCATCGACACACCGCCGAAGACGCGTCTGACGTACAGTGAAAAGTGCAACGAAACACAATGCAACCGACACGGGGTGGCAATGGGTTGTTTGCTGCGGAAATGGGGCAAGCTTTACGCCCTGTCGGTGCCGTATTATTGGACTGAAACAATCCACCGTTCAGCCGCCAGTTCGCTGTTCCTGCACCGTGCTACTACGTTTTATGATGACGGAGACGGGTTTTTTTTTTCGTTTTATTTCCCATGTTGTTAAATTTTAACCGGCTCCATTTTGAACGACGTAATAGGGAGGAATTGGGGGAGAAGAGGGGTGCACAAAGCGTGCACTTCCATTTCAATGCACCGTGATTTTTGTTCGTGTAGAAAAAAAGAGAAACACACGACAGTAGGGGGTGGCCGGGATGGGTGAGACGTCTATGTCTATGTCACGACGACATTGGCATTTATTTGGCCGGCCGGTTTTGTAGCACCGTTTGCTGCATGGGTTTTGTTTGTTTGCTCTATAGACGTCATTTGGGTGATGAGAAAAAAGGGCTACAAACTTAAAAAAGAATTTTACAAAAAATATTAATTTTTTTTAAATACCCTTTTTATGCAACTTAAATATTTTGTTTAAAAATATTGAACAACTCTTTTTATCTTGGAATTTCACACAATATCAACAAAACGTTTATCTGTTCCCCGTTTTGGGGATTCCTTATTGATTTTATTAAATTTAAATATTTGCACGCCGATTGCAAAACTTCCGGTGAAAAAATAAATATTTTCCTTTTGCGTTTCGAACGCGTCGTTTGTTGGTATCGTTTTTCTCGCCACCGACACGACAGAAAGGAAAGGAACACAAATGAAAAAAAAAATATTTTGATGATCCAATTGTATTGCATTTGATTGATAAAAGCATGAACAAGCCTATTGGCGGTATAGTCCGGTATGATATAAGTTTTATTTACTCATCTAATCTGTCACCACCCCGGTACCGGCTGATTCGTGGCTTAAGTGCGGCTTTCTCCACTTGCCCTCAGCAAACAAAACTCTCGTGCCCGGCTTTTCCGCAGCTACTGCTCGGGTTTGCTAATCTGCTAAAATTAATCATCACCCAAGCTGGTGGTCATGCTGATAATAACCCCCAACAGTCGAGGGGGTAACACCGTGTGAAATGTGAAACGCTGGAAAACGGTAGTGGCTCCCGGTGGAAATTATGTCCACTAAGCAAGGTTCTGAAACATGCGGCTGTGTTGCAACGAGCATTAGATGGATCGGGTCAGCGTGGAGAGTTGCTGCACCACGAATACCTCTTGCGTACATGCAGCGTCGTGTTGGTGTGTGGAGATAACAGTCCACTGTCGTCCACGATGCGATTGCACTCTTTACTTGGTTGGTATGGAGTTAGAGAGGGTGGAAGCAATAGGGGGAAGGGGGGGGGATGAAATGAGAAGTGCAACTTTTATTAGTCTTCTTCATAGGGTGGTGGGAGGGGGAGAAGAAGGAAAACGAGAGACATAAAAGGAAGCGTAATGGAGAGTGGTTTACTGATAATGCCTTCCTTGCCTGGATCACACAATCTTCTCCTGTCCGGCCACGCTGCACAAATACAGATGGAATGGTTCTGGTTGCGAGGCACATGGAAACCGAATTCGACGCGCCATCCATGGGGTGCACGGTGCAGTGTGCAGTTTCGGGTGTTTTTTCCCTCGTTATGCCTGCGTAAGCATAAAAAATCAACAAACACGCGGTGGGTTGTAACCTTAGAATTTGACGTTTTCGTGGGGAAGATTAATAGAGCAGATAAATAATATTTTAAAATTATTGATTTCACCTCGTTCTTGGTTGGTTAAAGTGTTTTACGGTTTTAACATGCTGAATACCGTCCTAAAAAAATATTCCATGTAAAAAAAAACGAATAGGATTGATAGAAAGCTAAATAAAGCTATGACATTTCTTGGTGCCGTGACCAGGATATAAAGGAATGTTATTTGAAGGTATTGAAATTAAATAACAATATTGAAACGATTTCTGAATGG
>KI423091.1:0-11795 GCA_000473375.1 Anopheles culicifacies | reverse complement strand
GGTTACATGTGTGTGTTTTCAGTGCCGTACGCTACTGCAACGGTAGATAAGCTCTCTGGTGCGATGCGGTGTGGTTGCATGCATGTGCCGCTTCATCATCATCATCATCATCAGTTCGGACGAAGAAAACGACACCGCCACTACACTGCAAAGACGTTTATTGGCCTGTGGGAATGGGCAAATGCCGCTACTCTAGGGGCAGCAAGAACAGAAAGAGAGAGTGTTGCTTGCTTCCGTCGTCGGAAAGGTGTTACGTAAGACCGTGTACGGTTGCGTACGAGTGGCGAGTACTTGAATGTAAGCTGCACATTAGCTGAAATATTCTTTCGCCCTTAGCCCCTTGCCATCCCCAAAATGGGCGCAGGGGGATGGTTTTAATCATTTTTTATTCATATTTTATTCAACCCAATTGTCTTAAGGTCATAGTATGCATCTTGCTGCGATGGTGTTGCTGGCGTATGCTTCTCTTACATTCGTCCAGGCGTTAGGAAAACGTGACAATCGATGTAATTTGATTTAAAATTCTAAAACTCCCCTAATAGGAAAATATGTCCATCCATGTCCATCGTCGTGGACAATCGAACTTTAGGTCAATGTATTGAGCACGATGATATGGGCTACCCTTTAGGGGATGAAAATTAGAACTGTTTCCCCCTTTTCGATGGGTGACATTCGCTAAACAGGGTGGGTGCAATATGCCACGCCACAGAAAAATGAGTGCAACGAACAACATCTTCCCTCTTTACCCCCGGGCTAGGTGTATTAGTGGCCGTGTGCGGTGGCGATGTTTGCCGAAGCATCATTCTTCTGCTGTGTCCAGCACGGGGTTTTCTTATCGCATAAGACGACGTGGATGTGTGGAGTTTGCAGCAGCAGCAGTACCAGAAAGGGACGGTATTTTATTTTATGTTTTGTTTGTTTGTTTGTTCGTGGTCGGTTGTTTTTTTTTTTTTTGCTGTTTCTCTTCCTTCTTGTGCGCATTTGTTGCGCCGGACGTGGTTAGAAATTCGCTTTCGAATGCATCGCCCTGCATGTCGCTCGCGACCGCTCCACTGCTGCACCGCGCTTTACGTGGATGAGAACCGATGGAGTTTTCTGCGCAGTTCTTGTGTTGATTTGCGCCCGGGGAGTGATTGTGATGATATTTCGGTGCCCATTGACGGTAACGCAACTGAAACCGACAGAGGAAATGATTCGGATTAGCTGACACGCTCATAAACACGGCAAATTATTGAACTACATTGCGCTGAATTGGTGTCTTTCATAAAATATTAACCACTTTTCTTTTCTTTTTTACAGGTAAGCAAACGATTATTACTATTTTCTCGGGTATGTATTTGGTAATTTGAATGTCAATGTGATGATTATTATCAATATTTTAACAAAAATTATTCTTATTGCAAATATGGCAACTCTTTTTAAAACTGGAGTGAATTTTTTAATCTTCCTTCGGCTTTACCAGAAGGATTGTTATAATTAATTCTAGTTTAGTTTGAAAAGAGCCGAGGAACGGCTCCATCTTTGTCAGTCAACCACGAAACCTCCATCCATTTCCATCTATAATTGTTTCTCAATAAAATATAAAGTTAATATATTAAAAAAATCCTGTTTATATAAAAGATTATATACAAAAATCGTTAAAAGCATTTTTCTTTTAACGACACACTTAGCAACAGTATCATTGTCCTAATACATTAAATACGTTACACTGCACCGTCTTGAAGTATTGTCATTGTTGTTCCGGTGAAAATGGTTTTCCATTTTCCTGTCACGAACGCGCCTTTTACTGATCCAATTCCTCACATTACCAGCGCACTTAGACACGAAACATCGCAAAAAGAGGGAGAAAAACTAGACAATTCTCCTTCCTCCTATAGCATCAAACGTCGTTTCCATCCTCCCCCCTGCAAATGCACTTCTCAATCCAGTGCACTTGGAATCACGTTTCCCGGGATGGCACAGTTCATTGGAGTTTATTTCCTCCCTGCACGTCCGTGCCCACCGACTGGCCCTTTCCCCAACGTCGTGGGTTAGTTTTCAACTAGTTTTTATTCTCCATTTGTTTCCCACCGCAACATGCAACAACACGGTCCCGGCGGATCCACGGTCGCACCGACCGTTGGATGCATTTTCCCTTCCGTTCCGTGAATGGGATTTTATGTTGGAGCGAATGTGTGTTTCTGTTCTTGCGTGTGTTGTGTGTGTGTTTTTTTTTGTCTATGTACCTCCACTATGCTCTTCACCATGACACTGGCATACATAGCTGCAGCGTGTCGGTGGTGCATAACTCTGAGTGTTCGGGCGCGCGCGCTTGTGTGTGTGTGTGTAGGTCAGTGGTGGCTCCGACGTTGCCGGCGCCCTGCTGTTGCTGGTGCACTTCGGTGCGAACGTTCGGTGGTGGTAGCGCATTTGTCTAACCCTTTTTCTCCCTTATTACGGCCGTGGCACGGGAACCAGGGGGCTTTTTTCCGCCATTACGACATCCAGCCGGGCGAGGCGGGAAAGTTTTTCCACGGGAAAACGTTCGGTGCATGTGGATTTTCTCTTTCCCGTAGATTAATTCTCGCTGTACCAAACGTCTTAAAAACGTGTCAGTGCGTGCAGAAAATCGGGAGTTACAGAACGCGACCATTATGAACAGTTATGTTCTTGATGTATTTTAATTTAATCATTTAAAATTTGTCAAAATATTTAATGTAATAATTTCATATAAAAAATCACGAAATGAAAATCTTTTTCGATTTTTTGGGATTTTCAAATTCATTTATCCAAAGTAGGAATAATTCGCATATGTTCAAAAATATCTATTCTTGCCAGTTTTGTTTAGAACTAAAATTCGTTCTTTTTTCCTCACGCAAACGAAAGAAACACAACATCATGTACGGAGTGAAAGGGAGAGCGGCGTAAAATGCAAAACGTTAACGTGGTGTGTGTGATACAGTCACTCAGGGTGCGAGATGAAAGTGAGTTGAGCGTGAGGTGAGAAAGTGAGTTGCATGTGAGAATCGTCAAATACATGATGCGATTGCCACAGTGTTGGTGTCACTCTCGATTGCTACACACTGGGTTGTTTGTTTGTTGGACAAAATTAGCAATAATCATATTGGAATCGATAAAATTCTATTCTTTGATGCTAATCTACTTTATAAATAATTTTAAAGATTATGTACTGTTTGTTATATTTTCCTTTTTCCATATTTTCCTTACGATTTTTCATTAGATTTATTTTGTTATATGTTAAGAACTGTCTGGTTGCGCTACTGTTTATTAACTTATTGTTAAATTAATATTGTTGCGAAACGATTCAAAACGTAAGTTTATTTAGAAATACATTCTTTCTACTGAAAAAGCTGCTTTGCTGAAAAACTATTTTTCTCTGCTAAAATTTGGCCATCCTCCTCTTCATCCCACTGTGTGTCACGCACGTATCGATGCACACACACAACGTCCGATTCGCAAGGTGCTCGCGAGTGTCGTACGCGGTTTGCGGGATGCCGGCCTCGACCAGTGCGAGCATCCAACCAGTCACTCAGTACTTTCCTGTACCTCGGTGAATTTTGGTCGAGCGGACGTACGTACGTGCAGCGCGTTCGAACGGAGATTTTCTGTTCGGGCTCGAGATATACACCACACAACACAATTGCTACGCCGGACAAAACGCAGTGCCGGGCTCGCGCGTTGTTTTCGACGTTTAGGCAGTGTGGTGTGGCGCCTTAGTTCGAATTTGGCAGTAATGAAAAGCGTGTGAATACGGCAACGCAAGTGCCGAAAGAGTGTATTTCATTTGTTAAAGGTATTACAATTGCTGCCGCTATTCAAATTCCACATTATTCAAGTTTGCTAGCGTGTTAATGTATGTATGACAGTGAGCGAGAAAGGAATAGTGCGTTAGAAAGCCGTATAGTGTGACAAAAAAGCAAAAAAGAATTTGATTAGAATTCCACCGGCAATTAGAGTGTGTGGTGTTTTGCGTTGGAAATTAGATGGCAAAACAAAGTAATCTAACTCGACAAAGCAAGAGAAGAAAAAAAAAACTGTGTCAGAATAGTATTTGCGTGAGCAGAGCAGAGCACATTCGATTCGTAGTGGTCGTCAGGCGGTGAACTTGATCACTTGCTCAGATCCCATATAGTGCGTCATGCCGATCGACTTCCCTCGATCGGTGATGTGTTAGCCGCGTCGTGTAGTGTGCCGGGCTGAATTTGTGTGTCGCTTAGAACGCTAAATTAGATCGGCAGGAACGCGCGTGGGGCACTGGTGATCGATTTTTGCGTGTCGTCCGAAAATAAATCAAATTTTCAATATTCGCTCGCTGGTTTCTTTTTTGACACCTGTCAGTACTATGCTGTACATGCCTCGCTACCTGCCTGTACCGTGCAAAGCTACGCAAGCGATACTTTGCTAGTCTTGTTGTGTGTGCTTCTCTGCTCTCAAGTGTCTCTAATGTTTGGTTGTAACTTACACATCTACACATACGGTAGCTTTGTAGCCATTTCAATCCCTAATCACCTCAATCAAGGGGCCCCGAAGAGTGTATGGATAAAATAATATGTAGATGAAGTGGTTGCTACTAGTGTGTGACGCTTGTGAAGGAAGAAGTGGTAAGAGGATGGGTTTTAAAAATGTGTATTAGAATAGAAGAAAGTTAAAGCAAGTGTGGTACAACAAATGGAGACGTGTGAAGCTTTACAGTGTGTAAAAATACAAAATGAAACAACAGCTAATGATGGCGTAAAGCAAAGATGGATGGGAATAAGTGTATAAAAGGAATTCTTTACATTCTAGTTTCTTCTCTTCCAAAAGTGAATTTTCATAAAGTGCTCAACAAGCTTTCTTCTTTCTCTTCTGAAGGATTATGATCAGTATGATTCCACACGGTATTGGATGAAGAAGAAGTGAAGAAAGAAAATATATTTCTCAATAAGTGTAAGTTAATTCTCTGTGTTCCAGAAATTGTGTAAGCACTCTTCTACAAAATAAGAAAAAAACACACACATTACTTAAGATTTGTTCTGTGTGTTGATTATTTAAAATGTGAAAATTTTTAAATCGACACATTCCTTATTTTTTGTGTTAAAAATGTGAATGCCTCGTGTCCATCCGTATGCGTCCATGGCCAGCGAAAAGGCGACCATTTTTTTTTCTTTTGCGTGTAGCCTTTGCTTCACATCCACCGACGCCACCGACACCATGCATTAGAAAATAGATAGCACGAGAAGGACAGGCGTCTATAGACAGTGCCGATAGTGCAAGCGGGACAAGTGAGTGGCTGTATTACATTCCCGACCAGCGCAACACACACTTAGAAAAGCGCTAGATAGACCAACGCAGGCGGCAGCGAAGAGTGAAAGGGAAAAAGTGCATCAGAATGCATCGGGTGTGTGAGCGCGGGTGTGTGTGCGTGATAGAGGCAGTTGGTTGAGCAGCGAGGAAAGACGCGTCTTTTCCGCTTGCGCTTACCACACACACACACACACACCAACACGTACTTGAGTAGTGAGCTCGATCTTACGAGACTCAAAGTCAGTAGGTTACTTTTACTACTCCGTTTACTATAATAGTGCTTCACCACTACAGCACAAGCGGCATCCCGTGCAGTTGCATCTGAGCACACGCGTGCGGATGCAGCGCGAAAGCGAGATGCAAAACTGCACACACTCTGCACCACCACCATGTGTGCACTTGAACCTGATTTTGTTTTACATTTTTTCCCTCCCATCTCACTAGATGTGCGTGCGCTCTCTCGCTCGTTTGCTCTTCCTTGTTTCTCGTGTGTCTCGTTTTCACTCGCAGTGCATTTGATGTGCCTCTGACATTCTCCGCTTTTCGTAATGAATCTCAAACCGTGCCTCACTAACACGATGGCAGCAGCATCGTTACATAGTAACCCAGATGCAACTCACCATTTCTAAGCCCATCCGACGAGTTGGTTGCGTGCGTGTGCGTGTATTTCACTTTTCTAATGCAACTGCATCGGAAAGCGGTTCTGGTCGGTAACGAAGAAATGGTTTTTGGTAGAATGGGAAAAATAGACAGCAAAAGGAAGGGCCCAGTGTATGAGAGTGTGTGAGAGCAACAAGAATAAAACGTCACAGGTTGAGGAAATAAAAACAGAAGAAAAAGAAGGCAAGAGTGTGGCGGTAGCTACGGAAAAAAAGGAATAATAATCTATGAATGAAAATTACTCTTCTAAAGATTGTTGTTTGAAATTTAAATCATTTTTTAATATTTGATATATGTATGACACCGATAGAGAGCTGTTTAGTTTAAAATTGTGCAAAAGCAAGTGAGTGTTTTATTTTTTTTATTTTGTAGAAGAGTGTTCTTACAATTAAGATTTTATTTTAAAATGAATAAGAAGATGTGTACAAAAACCAATAGCTGCTGATGTGTTTATATACCTTAAAAGCAACGTTAAATGTTCTATTTAACTCCTCTATCTCTGATGTTAGCAGTGTATGAAATCTCTAAATTCATCATCAATAATGGAACCGTAAACCTTCACATGTAAACAGCCTAAATATGGCTGCAACAAAGCGTTTGAATTACAATTTTCGGTGCAGGTGCTACCGCGGCCACACTGGCATGAATAAAGACCGGGACGGGTTTCGAAGGAGGTTTGGAATAAATTTAAATAACTTTACCCAACCACATGCACACACACACACGGGCGGGCTCGCACCAAAAAAACTGAAACTCATTCCCGCGACAAGGATTCGATTTGACGGGCTCCCGCATTTTGCGCACGATCGAAAGCCAAGCAATTGCACTGTGTTATACACGCACTGTTTGCGTGATGTGTATATAAGCCTGAGGTTTGGGAGGGGTTGGGATATATGTGCGCAGTGTGGAAAGCGCCAAAGTTTGCATAATGTGGGACAGGACTAAAAATGGAAACCTGTTTTTCCTGAAAATCTTTTGCACTGCGGAGGGGGAGGTTCAAACTGAAGGTGCAAAATTAGATGGAATGGAATCTGTGTAGAGTTTCCCGGAAAAGTGTTGACAGCAGAAACTCTTATTTCCAAAATAGGTCACAAAAACATGATTAGTTCTTAAGAAATGATAGCAAAACAGCAAAGTAGTGCCATAATAATAATTCGTTTAAAATTAGATGTGTATTGATGATTTTCGAAAGGATAAATATTTTTATTTATAATGAAAGCCCTCCATTCTGTTGGCAAAATCCCCCAAAAGGAACAATTTTTGATGGAAAACTATCATTGTCCTTTTCTAGCTAGAGTTTTTCTTCTCCCATGATAATATTTCCCCCAAGATAAACAAGCCACTTTCCATCGAGTAGCGTGAGTGGCGTCTCTAGAGACGCATTTTCCAATCGCACAGTTTTCATTCATGAAACCACTCAAGTAGCGCAAATATGTATTTGCGAAAACCCACACAATTGGTTGTGGCGTATCACGCTGTAATGGTAAGATTTTGTGGTTTCCTTTTTATTGCAAGGACAACATTTGCACCAGGCGTCGGTTGTTACTGCGTCACACAAATATAGGCCGAGATGGCTAATGGTAACTGTTTGAAAATGGTATGTAAATGTAAGAAAACTAAGTTACAGTTTGGTAATACCATAAATTATTCGTTTTATAGCATAAGCTAGATAAAATTATCATTCATTTAAAGTTGTTTGTAAGCAGCTATTATAGAAACATAAAATACAGCAAATCTGGTGCTGTGCGCTGCATGGATGGCATTATTATGAATAAATTATATCATATGCCAAAAACCCACCGGCAAACACACTTACCTATTTTGACGCCTAAAAAGAACACGTCGCACAAGAATGGTACCGACGAAATCGAGGAAAAAAAGAGGAAATTGAACCATGTCAGGTTTATTTTCAGTTTCACCGACATTCGCGGTCAAGTTTAGAATCGGCCGCTTTGGTTGTCGTCGTTTGGCGTTCGCTGCTACTTCTTCCTTTTCGGCTCTCGTCCGCCTGTCGATTGAAATCAATGTCAAAACTACTCGACGCACGCCCGGCGCGGTTTGCCATCGAGTTCGGGCCTCCGAAACTGAGGTCAACTAAGGATGACATTCGGTCGGCGGCAGAAGTAACAGGTACGCGCGTGCGAAAAAAAAGAAAAGATGCAAAGAATTAAACATATTTAAATGAACACCCATACGCAAGGGTATCATAAATTATAGCAAAAGATCTCAATGTCAGTCAGTGTAACCCGGGTGGGGGTTCTGTTTCGCGCTAAACGGCTGCAGAACGTGTGGAGCTGTCATTAGAATTTTATGTTCTACTTTGAAACGACGTGGATGCGTTTTTGACACTCAGCGGGATTTTCTATTGTTTTCGGTTGTGTTTTTGATTTTTCATGACCGTTTTTATGGCACTAGTAACAAGTACTAAAGAAGGTTTATTAGCCTGCAAATGGTACGAGTGGTACAATTTTATAAAACACACTTGATTCTGTCATTAATTTAAGCTTGAAGGAATTGAAATAATTTTTATTTACTCATCGTCAAACAAAGCATTTAAAATCATTCTCTACACCACATTAAAGCCATCAGATTTTGATCCACTTTAGAACCAAATCAATTTCTACCACCCAAAAGGCGAAACAATCCAATCTAAGTACAAAAAAACCCCGGCCCATAGCTGCGTTGAATGGTGCGATGAAGAAAAACGATTCTTTAATCAATTCTACACAAACTCACACACACGCACACGAAAGGGAATGTTGCGGCTCTGCTTCCACCGCTGGTCTACTGCCCACCAGTAAAAGGATTGGACCATTTTCAGCTCTGCCCCTAAAAGCTCCGCACCGAAGATGATTTTTTGTTGTGGTGTTCACCTTTTTCGATTGCTCTACGATTGCTCCTCGCTCTGCATCGCTAATGATATGAAATTTCCTGGAAAACGCATCGTAATAGGAAACAACTACAAAACAAAAAAATCAACGAACACGGAAACAGAACCGAAAGAGAGGGGCAAGAGAAGGAAGATTAAAAAGAACACGATACACACTGCTGCGGAGATGGATGAGTTGTTCTAAAATGCGTAAAAAAAGAAATCCAGCCCATAGACAAGACAGGAAAGGAGCATAAAACTCTAAACAACAACCAACGAAGCGCTCTAACCATAAGCGAGGCAAATTAAATGAAGCTTACATTTTCCAACCACCGAGAACGCGAGAAGCAGAGACACACAAATAATAACAAATGTACAAGCGTGGTTGTGTGTAGGATTTAGGGGTTTTTTCCTTCATCCAAACTTTCCCATCGTAAAACCGGCAATAAGAAGGCAGTGCCCACTGATAACCCTTCTGGGGGAAGAATTTTAAAATGCTTCATTTTATACGATCGAACCGATTCGAAAAAGAATCTTATTTCGAGGTTCGTTACTTACGGTCCCCCGCGTGAGTCTTTTGTTTTTATTTCACATCTTCACGTCCATGTGTGATTTCATAATTTTGAGTAAAATGTATGTGTCTCGATCACATCACACCACCCTTTTGGGTCATCATCTGTGCATGCGTGCGTGTGGCTATCTGTCATAGTGTAGCTGTATTTATAATGCTACCAATACAACCCCAGCAAACGATATTTCCACAGGAAATTCAACCTTCGGGTGATGTTTAGAAACGTGTACACATAGCTAGCAGTGAAAACGTGTGCGTAAGGCACTGTTCCGGTTACGCTATGCGTAACGTGAGCTCACCTCAGCTGCGTGAACGTGCGTGAACGAATGAACGATGGAAAGGGAAGGCGGTTCTTTTGCTTCTTCAACGAGGTAAAACGAAGTGCACTTCTAAAATGGGTTTCTTTCAACACACACACAAAAAACATAAATATATGAAGGAGTATTTGCTATGTTCCTCTTTTCATACACAAATGATTCGCGTGTTGTTGTTTTTTTTATAAATATAAAGGATCAAAATTCTTAACAACCGGCAGCACCTAAGAACGAGCGGGACGAAACATAAACCTCCCGGTTATGATTGTTACCCTGCCCTCACCGCGTTGAGCAGCACCTCTGCCCGAAAGGGGTTCGTTGCTTACCTTTACGTTTATGCTGCCATTAATTGTATGTTCAGATTTTATTGCGTGCCGTCCCGTTTTGTCCTGTGTGGCATTACGCCGCGAAGAATTCTAAATAGCTCGCAGCGCTGGTTTTTTTTTTGCTGGTGGTGTGCGTTCGGAAACGACGTTCCTGCGGCCGCGTACGTATATGGTACGTGTGGTGGCACTTGTGCGTAAGAAAATGCTACGGATATCGGAGGGAAAAACCGGTTTGCTCTGCTTACCTTCAGTGATACGGCCGAGGTAGGTCTAGCGCGCTAACAAAACGGCCACGTTCGTTCCGTTGATTATGCTAGCAGAGAGAGAGAGAGAGAGAGAGAGAGAGAGAGAGAGAGAGAGAGAGAGAGAGAGGGGGAGAGAGAGAGAGCTCCCCAACAACTTCTCGACCTGAAGACTTTGAAAATCTCAACAAAAAAAAACACCTCACATCCCTTCTTTTCTCTTCTTTCAGAGGTCTATCTTCTGTTTTGATGAAGAAGTTTCGATTTCATTCGTAAGATCGCACACAGTTGGAAGAAAAAGAGAGAGAGAGGGAACGAAAACAGTAAGAATGAAAAGGATTCAAATCACAACAATGTGATCGAGTTGAGAGGGTGAGATAAGCAGGGATGAGGATCTTTATTATTGGATCATGAATCTTGCTGTGGAGATATTTAAGATCAACCGAGGATCGGATCGTGCTCGTGAGAAACTTGCAAACCACTTTGCTCGTGGCGCACTACGATCAAGGTCAACGCAAAGCAACCACACACACCTCCCATAAATAAGATGTTATCCAAAGCCTAACGTAGAACTATTTTTATGCGAATTTTTGGTACCCACGATTGCATCTCTAGCTGCTGCAAAACTGTTTCACAGTCACCGACCTTGAGAGAGGAGCTGTCATTTGGCACCGATCACGGGAAACCCATTTTCATAAATTTTATAGCATCCGTTTTGTTGTTGCTGTTCGCAGCGAGAGCCTCCGCCGAAAACAAAAACATTTTCGAGCAATTTAGCGCACCGTGCTCCACCTGTGCGTGTGTGGCGGATGTTTTGTTTTGTACCTTTTTTTTCAAACCCCTTCCGCTTGTAACCAGCTTCTATGTTTGATTTAATTCCTTGCCTAGAGAATAGCAAAAGAGGATACTAGAAACAACAGAGACAACAACGAAAAATATGAAAAACTCAAGATGATCAGCAAGATCTCCACTCATAATTACAGATCTCCCCCCCATCCGAACAGCGACTCGCGTCAGTTCCATTGTCTGTGCGCTCGCTGATTTAAAGTGGCAGCGAAATTTTGCATAATACAATCCCGTACGCTCACCAAAAAATTTGCCCATTATTTGCCGCGAAACTATCCATTCCGGGAGACTGAAACGAGCGCTAAGTCGCTTATCGATGAGCTCTTCCAATTGGCGGCTTTTGTTTGAAGGATGAGTGATGGGTTCCCTTTCGATGGAGCAACGAACCTGCTCTTAGAGGCGCACTGATATAAGGCTTAGCGCGCCGCTGTAGTTGATTATCATATTTTATTGAAGCCAAAAATTTGTATGTAAATTTTGACGCCAGAACAAAGCTGCTCCAGTGCATGAGGAGTTCGAAGGCGGATAACGCGCAGTTTGAGGAATCATTCTGAGCAACAAAAACCTAATTTGCCTTCGCAAAGCGACCTCCAATAAATTCTCCTATTTTGTACAATACCTAGCTGAAGAATCGCCAAATGTTAAGGAATAGTTTGGGCAAAAAAAACGTGTTGCCTTCGGAAA
>AXCM01002228.1:0-31699 GCA_000473375.1 Anopheles culicifacies | reverse complement strand
CCTTTCAGTTCTATCAAATAAAATCAAATCAAAGGAAATACCACATACATGACATCTACTTTGGGAGATACATTTAAATGAATATGACTGACTTTTTCATCGATGTCGTTTGTCACCGGAACGAAACGATCGACAGGTAGAAAATCAGTTTCTAATAATATGTAAATGTTGGAGTAGAAAATGGGATTCGTTCAGTTGAACCCTGAACGCAAGGAATAGAGTTGATCCTTCATAACGATCGATTATTTGCATAACGCATGGCCAAGTATTCCGTGGGTGTTAAATATGTATCAAAGAAAATGTCTCAATTCTACATCTGGATAGGTTGTACCTACCTTGAGTATAGCGATTTGTTCATGTCCAATTCACCGACTACGCCGGTCGTCCGGAGCGACGACGCGGACGACAGTGCCGATGAAGACGGTGATGATCTGCCGATCAATCGATGGCGCTGCTTCTGTGTGTCTTATGTTCTAAGCGTGCGCTTGCGTGTATGTGTTGGTATTTATACTGAAGATAACGCTTGCACGTCGTACCAACTCCCGACGAACGTAACAAATAACGTTGCTACTGTTTCTGTTGTTGCTATTGCGGTTCCCCTCGCACTGTTGTTTCATTGCATTGGACGTACAATGCATCTGCCGATTGCACTGGAGGTTGATTATTGCTTGACTAAACAAACTTCCTCTCCGAGTGGAAATTCGAATTGAAGATCCACCTCTCTCATACACCGATAATCACGTTAAATTAAAAACCATACACTCAACATTCTAATCGGGCACGAGATTTTTGCTTTTCAATATGATTTGCTTCCGCTTTGCTGGTATCTGACCAGTAGCACACGATTACGGTTTCGTTGGCCTGTTGCCATTTACCTCCGCTATTAGGCGGAGCCGCCCTTTGCGGGTAACAATCGCTTCATCCACCAGAACCGTTATTGCACTTGGGGTGGCTCGTCATCGATATGATAAACTATGTTTTCTTTAATCACCGCTGCACGCTCTAAGGCGCTAACAAACTAGATACAGACACATACATACATGCATATATAGCCATATATACACGACGGACGATCACTATATTCTTGCTTCTTTTTCTCTTTGCTTTTGCTGTAAGGCTACTTTTTCTATTGCAAATTGATTTTTAAATTATTTTCGCATACCATTCCTGCCCCGCACGGTGTAATACACTTTACATGCACTTTCTTCTGTTGGATGCACTACGGCAAAGGCAACCACCACACACAAGCGCACACACCGCTCGCACCCACACAACAAACCTTTCCGCGCTGTTTCACCTTTTCCTTTCACTCTTCTTTTTCACATTTCTTCTCTGATTTTTTGCGGTGCATCACGTGTGTAGCAGTGTGCACTAGATTCGCCCCCAATATACAATATACAGAAAAATATTATCACCCTGTGGCGGGGATGGAAATGTGTCTTTTGAATTGCACTGCTGTGTAATCAGATGTGCGGAATAAACACACCCTTTCTCCTTCCTCTTTTTTTTTGCTTCTATTTCACTCTCTATCACCACCCACTAACACAACGCCATTCCAGCGAACACACTAATGCGCTGAAGGCTCATTTCCATTGCATTTGTTGCAGAGAACAATGCACGTGTAGCGACGTGACACAGCGGAGTTGCACACAGACGCCACGGGCCTCGTTTTCTTCACCTCTATCAATTTTCTCCTACTAATACTCTCTTTTGCAGCCACTGCTGTGGAGGCACGTGTATGCTCGTGTTGTTTAATCACTTGCACCACACACACTTACACAACACAAATACACTGATCACCCTAGAAAGAGAATTAAAACATAAATAATAAAAACACTGATGTTGATCATGCTCCACACAGGGTTGTAAAAGAATGCTTCATTGCGATGTGGATAAGTGTGGTGGCGTTTGTTTTTCTGTTTGGTTCATAGACACTGAGTTTTCCGACTTCATTCATCTGGTGGCACCGACATCACTATATGGTTTGCTCTGTATCCTCAGGAAACAAGTACATAATGCCACCTAATACTGTATTGAATAGCGTTGTGGCCACTAAACAGTTGATGTTCTTTGATCTGAAAGAAGCAGAAAAGAATAAAAACAGGAAATTAGTAAGTATTTAAAACAAACATTATTTCTAGCAAATAAACTGAAACAATCAGAAAAAAGAATCACATCAAATTCAAACGTAGCTCAGAAAACATCAATCAATTCATGACCGATTTGTACATAAAAAAAGTTCCATTCCTTTCTGCATTCGTTGACTATTGTCATCAGCATGAAAATAGCCCCAACCCGGAAAGGATTCAAAGGGTGACCAAAAGTATTACTTCTCTAGTTCCAATGGTGTGCCACTGTGTGGATGCTGATCATCTGCAGCCAGACAAATGTGGAAGTTCATCACATTATTCATAGCACTGACCTCACATCCCCAAAACCACCCCTTATTCCAAGTAAGCCGAAAACAATTACCCCCTAATGGAAATGAGAAGGTCAAGATCCGGGAAATCATAAAGCGAGGAAAGCGCAGGTCACGAGGGTTTGGGGAGCACGGCATCAATTGGACTAAAGCAATACTCTGATGTTGGCCAAATGCCAATACACCAGAGAAGATGCTGTTCATTACACTCTAAGAATATTTTTCCCACTATCCTACTCGTGGTTTAAAGTGATTTACGTGTGGGTGTACATTTGCATGTGTATGTTACGTCGAAGATGAGATTTAAATGTTTATATGGCCATAAACGTCCAATTGTGCACGCGTTTGCAGTGATTAAGTTATTTAATTTACACACAGAGTTTAATGACTTGCAACAACGGAAAAATGATTGATTCTTCTTTGATTTTTCAATATCACCATTTGCTGTTCTTCACTTTACGTGCCAACAGCCGCTTGCCAGCGTGATGCTCTTTTTAGCGCAACAAATCGATTAAACAAACGGCACATCATCGTCATTATCATCATTACAACCGTTATGATTCGTTATGTCATTTTATTGCGCGGCACGGTGGCGAAGTTTGCCTTTCGGCTACCGAGCTGGTTGACTGACATTTAAATATAATTACAAGCATCAATAGCATGTTGTTGAAAAAGGAAAATTATAAAGCAGCTTTTAAACTCAAATATTGTTTCATGTCACGACAGGGCAAGCATTCAACATTTAAAAAAGACTTGCAGACTTCATGGGACTCGAAATGTGCTCCATGAGCAACCTCAATGAAGAGAAAAATCGCTATTTAACTCATCATCAAATTGTTCTTGTATGTGTGTGCACACCATGTTCGTAACGTTTTTTAAGCTTCGCTTACTTTATCTTAACATCGCAAGATGTTTCTCGATGAAAGATATATATTTTAAGCGACCTTTTCTGTATGCTGAAACCCCTTTTCCTAGGTTGTTATTTACGGTGTCAGAACGAATCCCTCGTTTTTAAGCTATACTGCAATCGTTTGTTCTCTACATTCAACCAGGTCTCCACCCAAAACCGCCCACCTTATGTATGGCAAACTCCTCATAGTCAACGATATCGAAAACGTTCATCAAACGCGAACGATAGAACATCAAACATGGACGAACAAGGGACACTGGTGTAAAACTCTCACTGAAGTCTTTGCCTGGGGATCATTGGAAGAAAGCTTTTAAGAAAATCAATGTGGACAGGATCATAAAATTCAACGCTACCATCATTTCTGCCATCCAGCGGTCATAATTTCGCACTGAGTAACCATCAACCGCACCAGTTCTCAACTGTCTGTTAGTGCTTTCCGATCAAAGAGGTTTTTGCAGTAACATAAACACAGGAAAAAGTTTAAATAATTTCTTCGCTTTTTTACATTTGAACATTTGAAATTCAATAATAATAACAACATTTCCCAACTCCTTAACATGCAATTACATTTTTTGCCTTTTGTTCTATTTGATTATCAATAACGTTTGTGATCATTAAACATGCATAATCTTATGATGAAATGAATTCAACAGGTGTATTTCTCTCCATTTGCTTTATAAAATTGAACAAATGATGATCAAATGATACTCAATCCATCTTAAGGGATTCTCTCCATTGTAAGCGCTAATATATATATTTTTAAACGACAAAATAAATTGTAGTTATTTGCAAAAAACAACATCTTCAAGCGATTCAAACTTGCCGTAAGTGAAAACAGCTGGATTGAATAACAGAACCACTAGTTACTGTGATTCTTTTTTTTGTAATAATCCTCCTTAAATTTTAGAAATTTCTTAATTTTATTTTATAACTTGACCGATAGAAATTGTTTTTAATAACATAGCATACAGGCAAAGCACAAAATATTCACCAGCACTAAAATAAATTCCCCATTGGCGAAAGAACAGCCCACCTCCATTTTGCCTTAACAAGGAAATCGGCCCGCGAATAGCGACGATGCTTAAACACCGGCATGCACATGCCCACAGAAAGTAGGTTCCCGGTAGCTTGAACGATTTCTATCACATCAAGTACTAGCACCATCCACATAAACAAAAAAAATCTCCCAAAGCGCTTGGTTTTTAAGTCTACGGCTTGGAGAATAGCGCGTCGTTATGACCGTGGCGGTACTTGTCGACTTGGACTTTCGGCAAAATGGATTAGAACTGGCGAACAAGGGGCAAAAGCAAATAACAGTAAAAATAAGCACGATAAAACGAAAAAAATGTACCATTTTCAATCGCCAACGTAACCACCATGCATTTTTCACACACATACACACATACAGTCGGTCAAAACTTAACTACATACCAGCAAACATCGGCACGTCAAATACACCACCGCAATGCTTTGGTAGATCATGGTCAGAGAATAACATCGCTACTGCTGCCTGCCATAAGCATCGAAAGGCATAGCAAAGCACACGCATACTTACAAGAAATAACGGATCCCTCCCTTACCACCCACAATTGGCGAATCTGCTCTTTCAATGGTTTATAGCGATTAGAAGCGATTTGCTACACCAAAAGCCAGTAACAACAAAAAAGCCAACAACTTGGCGTTGCAGACGAACGCTTTACTTTCCACGTCCTGCGAGACAATCTGAGTGGTTTTATCGCGTATCGTGGCGTGAAAAAAATCCTCCGTCCGTCATGAAGGAGGAGATAATTTAATTGAGATACAGCCACTATCCACAGCCCATACCATCATTCTTGTTCAATGGCATGAACGATAGTACCGATAAAATGGCGATAAACGGCACTATTGGCAGATTGCTTTACAGGTTTTGTGGCAAAAAGTTGCAACACTATGTTGAAGAAGAATTCACTCAATAAAACTTGAATTGATATAATTTTAAATTTAAACCACTCAAACTAGTGCTGCGATGCAGTAATAATGACTTTAGTAATGTGCACAAAGTGAAACAGCAGCTAGATATAATTTAATTATACAATGCAATGTAGCAATATTTGTCAGCCGGTATCTGTGCACTGCCTAGACAGCATGTGCTGTAAAATCACACACGTTTTTTGTTTGTTTGTGTTTTTTTTTCTACCCTTCATCCCTTAAACATACAAAATCAACACGCCTAAGTGGATTAGTTCACTTTCGTTTTGGCAAAATAAACAACGCAATGGTGCTGCGAGCTAATCGGACAGCATAATCCCTCCGTTTATCCTGTTATCCGTGCTTTGTAAGACTTGCGCACATTCAATACATTTATTCGACTCTACCTCAACTTTGTCGGCGACGTCGGTCAAAAAAAGCTTCCAGGAATGTCACGAACGTAATTGCCATTAGATCGTGTTTTTGAAATAAAATAATCATAGAAAACCCATTGCAGATAAAACTCTCTTTATATGAAGTTTTGCCATTGCAAAACTTATTCGATTTTTAGTTAGATATCACTATTTGGACAACCTCTTTACAATTGATGGCTAATGATGATGTTCTGATCCAACAATTTTTAAGATGAAGTGATAAATAGAGAGATAAATCGAAAGAGAGAGTCAGAGAGATGAGAAGGGAAACAAGGAGAGCAAGAGTTCGTTTGTCCTAGACGTTGGTCCGAAAATAGAAAATATATTCAAAAGCAACAGCCGTTCATCGAAACGAAACAGTATTAGTCACACACAAATCACGATGCTATAAAAAAGACACACAAAACAAAACTCGACCGACGAAATACAGCAGCACACGGTACAGAACCTAGCTGGTGGGGACACCAATCCAAACACCCACGTACTACTTATGCAGCAGCGTACAGTTCCTTGCTCGGGGATAAAGAAGAGTAAGAAGAGTTTTTGCATGCACACCGCGAGTGGGAAGAACTGCACTTAAAATCTGTCTGCAAGCCGGCCTGTGTCGAGGTGGGGACTTCCTCTGCGGCGACCTCTTTACAAAACTTCCCCTGCGCCAACAACCCAAGGCCGCCACGGTTGAGAGTGAAAGGAATGTTACTTTACGACGGTCTTTCCCTCTCTCGAAGTGTGCGTGACTGTGTGCAGTGTCCGATGAAGCAAAAGATACCACCATCTCGCGAACGCGTTACGAAGAATCAGCCAAGATACCGGCCTGCGTTAGTCGACATTGCAGATACATCTTCGTGAGAGAAAGTGTGAAAGCGCTGCACAACTGTTATTCAGGTTGGTAGAGGCAGTACAACAATTACAAAGAGCTTTAAACCAACAACACAACACATCTTATCACAGCAAGTGATCAATTCTTAACACTTTTATTATTCAAACGGACTAATCAAAAAGCTACAATTTTCATTGGACCCATCAACACACTATCTATTTTGAGTTATCCCTTACAATTTACACAAATTGAACATGGAACCTAGGGTGAGGTGGGTCGATGCCATAAATAGTAGTAGTGACGTTCTGCAGACGATCGATGATCGGTATCAAATACCTTAGAGATTCAAGAATCCTCATAAATTGTTGAACCTTAGAAAATTCCACCACATTCATTAATCTTCCAGAGTTCTTAAAGCTCAAACGATTAAAAAAATTCTATAAATTTAAGAATCTCTAACGGTGCATCATATCCTTGAAAATTATAAATCAATTCTTTAATCAAAATATATGGAAATGATTTTTATTTTTAAAAAAAGTAAATACTACACATGTTACGGGTAAAATTAGTCTAGAAAAGCTAGACATGACAGGGCGTCCTACTCGTTATGCAACCTTCTCGTAAAATAGTGTTTTAAATGAATGTCCTCTTTAACGTTCGCATAATCATCTTAGATAAAGCAAATCTCAACTGTTTAGCCTGACAATGTGTGTTAAAACTCTTCGTAAGCGAGCTTACGAAACTATTTGTTCCGCAGATTTGTTTTTTTGTTGACACCTACATGTCGTACTTGTGCGATGATAGAAGTTACCGAGCTTTTCTGGCTCACCATCTGCAGGGTCAAAATGTCGGAACATGTTTCCAAATGCACACAAAAGCACTCTTACAGCAATACCCAAGGGTCACTAAGAATAGCTCTAAGATAAGGTAACGACGATATATGCTAAATCCCGATCGAGCTTATAATCACAAAACGAAAATAATAATATCAAGCAATGTTGGCTATCAACCGGTCGGTCTCTAATCCAACCCAATAACCCAATAAAACCAATTCCTTTATTCATCTCATTTTTGTATCTTGCAGGTTCCTCAGTATCTTCTATCGGCGACGAGCGTTAAAACTCTTGGTTTGATATCTATCGTTTCATATTTTCTATTTGAATTATGTTTTCTTATTCATTTACTTTACATTTTAAATCTGACCATAAAATACATTAAAATTTCACAGCAAAACACACCTAAAATGATAACATCTTAATGTTTATTATCAATTGATTATTTGGAGTCAAATAAAAATATTTGATTATAAAATGCAATTATAAAAAACTTATTTTCACTTTCGGTGTTCTGTTCATATAATCCAATTTATAGATACGAAGATCAAAGTACAAACAATTTATTGATCCGCATCCATTGAACAATCATTACGGATTATGAGTTTGACATATCTGCTCTAAAATACTGATTAGTAAATGACTATTTAAATAATTAATTACTACTTGGAGGGCAGACTTTAAAATACACATAACGAACGTAAAAAAGCGTTAAATAAAATTAGAGATTAATCGAAATACACGAATGAAAACCCGTCGAAATGGTAACTTCATTTCACATGTGTTCTAAACTGGCATACATAAGCATTTCATCGCATTGGGTTGCATAAAATTGCAATAAACGGATAATGCGACCGTAAAATATCTGATCAAACCAGTTCCGACGCACATACACAGATTTTAACGTTTCCATATGTACCGATGCACACCGGAAGCATATGAAGTAATACTCGCGCCAAGGAATGTTCTTGCAGTGTGTGCAGTTTGCGAAGAAACCAACTGTTGCTGACTATCTCGATCTATGGTTATTTTGGACCTCCATGCCAGTGAAGGCGTGTACACGTCTTACCAAACAAGGGTGACGCGGTTTTTATGGCCGATTAACGACCCTACTTATCCTCTGCTTGCAATTCGAAACCGAACATCGAGTGCACGTGAGAATTTGTATATATGTGTGTGTGCTAAGAATGGAGACACGTTAAGCATATCCAGCGGTGCTCTTCCTCACTATCATTCGCGCTTAAGGGTGTTTTTCATTATGCACTCACAAATTCTCGTACACCATATCCGTAAGATCGACACATTGATAGTACTGCGCTGTAGTCGTACTCGTTCACAACAAAGTTGCAGTCAATCGCTTCGCTGTATCCCGCACACCCATCAACCAAGAGTGCATGGTTTTTGGATGCATTTAAACGGTCGTAAAATATAATGCACTCATGCATCCATAAAAGCACAAGGGAGCAGAAGAGAGATGGAATATGATATGTGGTATATGCAATGCGACAGAGCGAGTAAAACAGTTAGAACAGCCGTCCCTTCCACTTTTTTCACATTGTCACCAATTACGTGTTTGAAATCTACTGTTTAAATGTTCCATTTCATACGATACAAAGTGATAGCGTCTTCACAATCGGACAGAAAAGTCAACTGTAGTCTCAAGTGTGTGGAAGACTGATCATATTTCTTCCCAATATGCATGAAATAAAAATTAAGGAAAACAAAACTTAAAGCGATAATCATTGTTACTGCAAGTGGTACACTTTGTACACTTTTCAACATCATGCTTACGAAAACAGTGACAAGAAACGAAAAAATAATTGATCATGTCATGACTGTTCCGATCAATTGTAATAAACATTTGTGTTGGAGTTATAGGGCATACAAAAATAAACAAATAGTGATCCTTTAGTTATGTTATAATAACTTGTGCAATAAAGAACACAAAAAAATCAGATAAATTGATAATTGATAAAAGAAATAAATTGATATTCATTCATTAAAATCTCAAAGGAATATGAGTCACTAGCAGACGGAAGGAGCTATAGAGTGACTACATTATTAAATTAAAAATATTTTGAAGGCTCGATGAGGAGATATATACAACATAAGAAAAAAAAAATCATATAATTATATTTGACACGGCATAAACTGACATACACTTCTGGTTTTTTGAAACACAATATGAATCACATTTCCTTATCAACATTGCGAAGAAAACTATCTCAAAAGTAGATTACACTAAAACAAAAATTGCTACACTAACACCTTTTATGGTTAGATCTATCATACTATTTAAAAGTATTCCTTCAAAACCGACAAACTATTTAAACCACATCTAGGTCAAAAACAATTCCAAGAGCCTGCCTTCTCACCCAAAAAAACACAACTCTTCAAACAGCTTGACGAGTGTTTGATTGATCCATCAACTTTTTCGGTCACGAACATCATTGCCAGTTTACTTCGGTGCCATCAACATAAAACACCGAGCGCCCCTATCGGTAGCATAAAAATCCAACCGCGCGCCATGGCCAAGCTAGACAGTTACACATTTCATTTGATTTTTGCCATTCTTGATTGACTAGCATCACGCTACGCTCTGCTAGCGATCGATGAGAAGAATTCCTACAGCTCTCCATTATTGATCGACCACAATAAGAAAAATTATCATGGGCTTTTGCCTTTTTTCAATCCGGCGTAGCAGCATACATAGTAAATTGGTATAAAAATTTAGGCAAGAACAGCTCTGCAGGCAATTCGCCGTCGTACGCCTTTAGAAAATAGACATACTAAAACACCCGTAACAGGAATCACGTGGTTGCAGGGTGAACCGCTACACACAGAAGAGTGTGCTCGCTATCAAATCGATATTCATAATTCTAGCACTTTTTTTCAACTTTACTCATACATTTGAACACAATGGAACGGTAGTAGCGTTTCGCTAAAATACACCCCCGGCTTTTGACAGCATTTACAATCGTTCTATGATTTTTCTCCACCGTTTTTTCATTTGGCCAACAATGGCACAAACCACAAAATTCAATTTTCACATATGGTGCATCTGTGTACTGAAAACATGCAACTTACAAAAATAAAAACAAAACGGGAGCCCTTTAAATCGTAAATAGAGGAGAATATATGCAAGCGTTTTTTTGCAATAGATGCTGGCTTGCATATTTTTACACACAGGCTCTATTGTTCGAGAGGATTTTTATTTTGCTTTTCGCTTCGTTTTCCACTAAACTTATTTTGCAAATGCAGCACCCACTACGTAGCACATTTATTCTCTACCCTTTACAGGATTGAAAGAAAGTTTTGTTTTTGGCATTTTAAATACAAAATATTCGTAAAAGCTAATAAAGACTTTTCTACTAGGTACTGGATTGCTCTCTTTGTAATTTCAATCTAGGAACGCAAGTATCATAACTGGTTTAATTTGAGAGCATTATTTTTTGGAATAGATGTATTTATGCAAAGTACAAGCATGCACAAACACAGAGATATTAGCTGAAGTAAAAAGCCAAAATAAAAAAAAAAAACGACCTGGGAATAATGTTCTTGAATCAGTTCAATATATAAGTGCCTTTCTGCCATAACATTATTAGAACTCTGAGAAAAATACCCTCTCTAACAATTTCACATTTTCAACGTTTATTTTTTCAAAAAACGACAATGGATCCAAAAGCAAATGAATAAATAAAAAACCCGGTTCGAACGTTTGCTATTAACAAATAAAACAATAATTCACAAAAACGCACCTGATATACAAAATACACAAAAGACCCATCATTTCACATGTTTTGCAGTTCTAAGAAATTCCCAAACAACTATCGAGAACTTCATAGCCGGTCAACGAAAATGATGTGTCATAGCAAACATAAAACATCGTGACATTGCTCCGACAATTGCGATGAGATGGCTGGTGCATGAAGATTGCCTCTAATAGGACCTGGAGTAGCAGCATTCTATCCAGTATTTAGTCTTGCGCAGTATATAACCCAATGTTCAACCAACGAGCCCCTTGACGCTCGATGTCCAATGAAATTCGCATAAGTTATTAATGCGATACGGTTTAATGCACTTTTCCAAATCCTTCATTTTACAGCTATGTTGCAGTTCTTTTGTTTTTATTAATTTAAATCGTTTAGAGAGAATAACTTAAGAAAACAGCATACAGTACTAATCTGTATTCGAAAAATAATAGTAATACATATTTTGGTGAAAATATCAAATACGAAACACAGATTAATAATAACTAAACATGTTATTAAAAAGAAAATCTCGGTGACAACAAATTTGTAACCAAAAATCAAACGTATTCTACACGTAAACAGGGCGAGTACAAGAACGCGAACGATCAGAAACGAGATGGCATTCACTGGTCGAAACATGAGAAAGTGAGAGTGAGTGTGAGCGTGAGGACGTAGCGCCCTTCCAAACAAAATCATAACAAAGAAAGTAAGGGTGCACCATCCCAAGTCCGCCCAAGAAGGTGGCTGGCTGGCTGGTGGTGGTGATGCAAACGTGAAAAGAACAGAACAGCATAGAGAAACAGAGCCACCACCAACGAGGAAACAATGAGCAGAAAAGAAACCGATGGCACAACATATTTTCCCAAACCGGGCATAACGCACGCGTCAACCGAATTCCAACCGTTTTTCCCCGTCTCAGTCTTGCCCGGCTGCGTGTCTATCTGTCTCTTATTTTATCATAAACATTGGGAGGAAAACATCGCCCCGTCCCCGGCTGCACCCACTACCCTACTCTCCCTCTATTGGCATTGGTGCACATGGCGCTGGCACAAAAATAAACGTGCCCAAAGCAACCGTTTTCACTGTTCCACCAAGTTTGTCCGTGATGTTACGGAGCTCATCCCCGTACGGCTCTGTAGTTGTGATTTGCGTCCACCTTTGACAGTTTGGTTGCTTTTCTTTTCTGTTGAATGTTTATTCTTTTTCTTTTATATGTTAGAAGACGACTTAACAATATACTCGGAACACATAATTCAACCATTGAGGACCATACGATGCTGCAATATATTTCATTTATATAGATTATCATAACGAACGGTTCAAAAGGAAACAATCAACACAAGATGCGATTGTACAAGAATGTCTCCAGAACGCTTTTCCGAAAGTTTGCTGTTTTGAAAACATCTGCGCAAACAACTGTTTAAACTGTGGAATGGAAAACACTTCTTCCGCAAGTAAGCCGAACCAACTCACTACGAGGCGAAGTATAAGAAGCCTAATTTTCCGAGTGATTACAATATAAATGTAATACCCACAGAGAAGCGTACATAGCATCAGTAGTAACAAAAAAATACTTTGTTTCTGTATCCAAAGCAAAATAGCTTTCATGGAAAATATGGGTGGATGGGTGACTGAGTTTACTTTTGGCTATTTCTGAGCATATCTGTAACCGGCAAAAGAAACAAAGCCAATTCCGGGTTTACGGTGGGTGCGTGGGAGAAACCCCGATAACATTGCTGTGCTATTAATAGCGGAATAGTAGAGCACCCTTAAAAGTATGGTGAAGTATATCGAGTTAAAATTTAGATTTTCTTCTATATTTTTCTCGGACGTTTGAACTTTCGCCTTTGGATGTATTTTAAAACATTAAAAACCACATCACGCAACATTACACGTTACGTTATTTTTAGTAGCATTACAAATGTTGAGTGAACTGAGCCTTCAAATTATTGCTTTCCATGGGTCAATTTTTAGCCGTAGAAGGATAGCCAAGTTCTCCGAACGTATTTGGTACAGATCATGTCTTATGACAGCAATTGATCATAAACTTTTTACTTTAAAGATTTAAAACTGGTTTTGTGCAAATATTTAATGCTTGTTGATTACATAGTATGCGTTATAATACGCGTGCAATCTTGGTCAGACGTTCGAATGGATACGCCTATCGGATAGTGATGACCGGGATAATAATATTTGTACTTAAAAAAGCATAAGTTCATTTTAATCGTACCTAATCTCTATACCTATCTCAGCTAACACATACAAGGTGTTCTTTCTCAATCTTTCTTTTCTTATTTGGCTCTGTAACCGTTGTTGCATCTCGGATTGGGATGTCCAATCGGTGGTTTGAATTACCCATACCCAAATAGCCACAGTCAGTAAAGCACAAGACCAGCAACAGACATACACGTGAATGATTCATTCGTTTTTTCCACACCTCCTCCATTTTAGTGACTCATCAATGCATTACAATTTTGTACGAACATCATCCCAGTTTTACGGTAGTATGTAAATCTACTAGATGCTACCCTGAGAATTACTCATCGCATCGGATTAGTACATCATAAGGATTTAACTCAGATGCATTGAATAAGAAATACACCAGAATTATTTTACAAACATTAAATTCCTTACATGAATTAGGTACTCATCCACCCGTTGCATTCCTCAGAAAGAGAGATACACATATATGTAGATACGATTTAGACACACAGAAGATAAAACATTGTATTCTACTACAACACCGCCCAGTTTGTGAGGGCCACCCCTACCGATACCGAGTACACAGTCCGCTCGTCGAAGCAATTAATCACAGACGCGACTAGGTTTACCCCTGCACGCCATACGATCTTTAATTCCAATTCTCCAAACTCGAAGTCATCTGTCTCAGGGCCATCATGCAAGCTTGCGAAGACAACAACAAAAAAACGAACGAGCTGAAGGTGCGCTTCCATCCGTTTGCTGACGGTGGCAATGAGCATTTAGCACGAGCTGTACGAGGAAAAAAAATACCACCCAACCACCCACCAAGGTACACTGGCACGTATCTCACCAACACACACAGACAGTATTACAATCGACCATGTTGGGGCTTAACAACACGACAGCAGAAACCAAGCCACCTGCGAAGTGGCACACTCCGTTCAACCGAAACGCACACAAACAAACACACATACAACGGCACAATTGGACAGAATGTAGTACACAACACCAAAAAAAGACACGCAAAGAGCGCATGCAGGAGGAACAATCAAAAGAAGACACAAGTAGAAGATTTTGTTTGCAGCAGGATGCGTTTCATGATGTTTATGTATTTTTGTCATTTCTTTTCAAACGACTGCATCTTTCCGATATGGACGAGCGTCACTTGCGACAAACGCACCTTTAAATTTGTGTATCGTTTTTATTCCTTTCTGACTGATCTACCGATTGCCAGGCCTGTTGCTAACGTCTTAATGTGTGGCTGTGGCTAACGCTCAAACACAGAGCAAAATGATTGGTTCAACGAAAACACCACTTATCGCCAGTGCCATTGCTCCACTGCGTACTACACACATAGGAGAGAGAGTAGACAGCACACACCACACAACCCCCGTATACGGTGTGTCAATTTCTCGGAGCCATTTGGAAGCAATTGGATGGGATTGATTGATTAACGAGCGTTATCGATTGATTGCTGTGCTGGTATTTATCCGACGGAGAATTCTAATAGCGCACTGTCGTTTCCCAACCGTTTCATTATGCAGCTCGGAAAATTAAATCCGTTGAGTAAATAGTTTAACGCTGCATACGCTCTATATTGTAATGATCATAAATGAAAATCATTCACGAAAAGCCAGGAATGATGTAAATGATAATTCTATGACGACTTTATACGCAATTCCACTAAGGCCTATAACTGAGACAAAAAAGAGCTTTTGGCCATGAAACACACATTGTTTGTTTGTGTTAAAGCGAGACGCCGCTACAAATATAGTGTCAACTCACAATTGTAATTGAATGTTTACGATAAATTGAAACTGTTGTTTTCATGTTTGTATCCATCATCACAGCGTGTATGTCTCCCCCAAAGTGCGCAGTTTGTGTTACTGTTTTCTCATAAATATAAAATATCAAAAAGAAACAACCGATGGATGGATTTAATTATGAGATAAAAACTCATCCCTCGTACAAAGTAATCCATCGATAAACGGAAAAAACTTATAGAAAAAAAATCCATATTGAAAATTCGCATTCTTTTACAAAAATCACGTACACTAACGTAAACGCGTTAGCAATTCCGTGCTGCAATAAACAACGATCGCCTCTAAATCTCTAAGCTTTCAAGTGCATGATGATCATCACTCACTGACTGACGGCAATCGCTTCTCATCGTCGCTAAACTGTGCAGCCACGGAGCAACCCTTGAACTGGCGAATAAAATTACTCACCTTGATGTTGAATGAATCGGATTTTATGCTCACTACTGCTCACACACAATCTCGTGAGGTATGTTTTCTTTTTCTTTCCTTTCCGCAGGCATCGCGTAGTACGGTGATGCAGCAGCTGTTGTCGTGTTGCGCGAGGGCTTTTGTTCTTCCTCAATGATTGAATTTGTGGTGGCTTTGTGTGCGTACATTCGCCAATCAATAGCGCATAACGTTTAAGGGGTGCACCATTTCAACCTTCGGCGGGGTTTTCGCATAGTAAATGCCCAACTCTTACTCTACGTGTGAGTGTTTTGCACTGTTTTTTCTTCTTTTTCTTACACCTGTGTGTGCCATAACGTATGTTTGCGTCACAGTAGGCTTTTACTACACGGGCACTACTACTACGTACACGCAACAACACTAGCCGCACACAACCACTAGTACACGCACCGCACAGTTCACGAAACGTTCACGTTCATCACATACACACACATTTGCACATCTACAAACGTTCGGTGATGTTTAATCACGCTGCTCGCACTTGCTGATTACGATTACGCGAGTTATCACAATTAGAAACGGTGATCGTTTTGGCTACACAAACACAAACCCACCGCTAACACTGTGTATGGATGTACGCAAACGGTAGATAATTGTGTTATGTGTGTGGCTATGCATCGCATGACACGCGGATTACGGACTCGATTGCGCATTACTTTGGGGGTCGAACGAGACACAGAATTTGCACGGGCTTTTTGATGAAGTCGGGAAAACAACCATTGCCAACAACAAAAACAAACACATACTCGCGTCTCGCACGCGCATACCATGGGATGGAGAAGAGCCGGGGAGGGGAGAGGGGAGAAGGGAAAACAACATCCTCTTTAGCCATCACCACTACACACGCACAACCGTATCGTACACGATCTGTGAACTCGTTTTGTTCGTCGATGGTCATATTGGTCGCACTGAATTTTAGATAGCCATTTTTGCGTTTAAAGTCACCCTTTTTCCATTGCTCGTAATAGCAATATGCTGCACGTTGTTTCTCAACAATGGTGGCTCTATTGTCCTTTACGTTTTTTTGTATTCACTGCGTTTATCCACCATTTAATAGTTTCAAACTACGATCCCGTCTGCAATTCCACAGCTAAGCTAAGTACAGCTCAACTTCCTTCTCCTTACATCACACCACCGATCGTCATCGTCATGAATCTCCACTCACTTGCAACTCACTCAATCGAGCTCACTCATAGGATGTACGATAGAAGCTACGTAAAAACAAATAAATCAATCCCATCAGTACCGTACGCGTAAAGCAACTATTTGTAACATCTTCCTCTCACGTTCAACTATTTCCCTTTTTTGTTTTTCGAACCAAAACACATAAAAATTGAACAATCATAATCGGACACAAATGCACGTATACACGTGCACATATAAATACGGTTGCACAAACACGCACGATTCAATGGTCGATGCAAAATAAACATAAATGTACGCCGGAGCGAAACGTTGTTGCGATACGCTTGATTTAGTACAAATTGATTTCACAACCGAGAGAAACGAGAGAAGAAAATAAACCTCTATCGGAGTTTGGCTGCATTCCACACGAGTGCATGCAGTGCAGATATTACGCACGGACGCAAGGCAAACACATCTTGACAATCCACAGACTGGCTGCTAGACGTAATACAACAGCACCAGTTGGTGCCAGTTAGAGCTGGGAGCGTAAATTTAAACGACAAAAAAGCAACGAAACGGCTTCGGTAAACTATTTTAACTGACAGTTGGTTATAATATTCTGATAAGAATAAAGCAGCATTTACAGTATGAAGACATGTTTGCTGCAGGGAATAACGATATTTTTACTATAATTCTACCATCACAGACATTTTTTTATTTAATTAAGTCCGAAAAAGGTTTTTTTTTTGCTATTGGTGGCTTAGTTTAGTGAAATTTCCACTATATTATGTAACACCTCATGCAAATTGCATGTTTGATGCATTAAAAATCATCAATTTTTTTTAATTGCATTAAACTTCATTTCAAACAAGACTACATGCATATAAAACATTATCTAGTCCATGTTGTAACCGTCATAACTAAACCTGAGTTTTAGTTACGTTCCGGAATATTTAACTGACTTTCAGAAACATGTGATCGGGACATTTCCCATTTTAAAAACCCTTTGCCGAGTTAAAAAATACTTATTATGACCAACGTTTTCCAATGTCCAGCGCTGTTGCAACGTAAAAATGTCAAAGTTTGTAGAGTTAGCAACAGTTGAGTGCAGAAATACAAACCCAAAAAAAACCCTCATCGCATTAAAAGTTTCGATGGCCAACACAAACGGCCCTATTTTTGAAATGTAAGGAAAAATGGGCCTTTAAACAATTTAAATAAAAGGTAACGTTCTCTCCAAAAGGTGTAGTTTCTTGCATAGGGTATCCTTTTCTTTTCCGTCCCATGCCAAAATGTTCACGAACCATTTCAACAGAGGACGTACCAAAAAACAACCACACATGGTCGATCTCAGTGCAATTCCGCAATAGGAATGTACACACATATGGATGTGTTTTTTACCTTCGACACCCCTTATCCTTCCTTATTCCATGCTTAATAAGTCTTTCCTTTTTTCCGTGTACCTTTTTCTCTGCGTTAGTGTTAGTTTCCACGCGGATTCCCATACGGATGGGAATGTCCCTTCCATTTCAGGTTTGACAAAGTTGAGAAGCGATCGTTGTTGATTGAGAAGCGGGAAGTGTTTGATTGGACCATTTTTCCTATCGTTAAACGATGTTACCTTTGCACGTGAACAATGTTTGCGATGGTGGCCATTGTCAGATGCGTCACTATCTATTCGCGTGACAGATCATGAAAAGTGATTTTAAAGCACGAATAAGAGCACACGCACACACTTTTGTTTTGCTAGAAGCAGTCAAATAATTGTGAAATACGACATCCAATCCGATTGGTAATTTGGACGCAGTTCTCCCCAAATTCACCCCGTACAATGTTCACTATTCCATTGCGATTAGCTTTTTTTTGGTGCGTTGACTGCTCTCATTCAAGCTCGATGGGTTGCGTCTTACAGCTGCTGGGCTGTTGGGCTACTGTTGCCGTGTTGTGTTGTGGAGCCACTCGTTCGCTTCTTCACACGGGACGGCGCTTGTGTGTCACAATCAAAGGTTGTACCGAAGAAGAAGATGATGCGAACGGGAAGAAAGGCGGACTCCAATGAACCAACGTGCAACCGAAAGCACACGCACACCGCGAACGGTTTTACTCGTGCGATTCGTGTCTACACCATTCTCGCACATTATCACACACAGTCTTGAGGTCTCCTCTCTATAATTGGCTCTATCTCGTAGTGAGTTGTGTTTTTTGTGTGTTATTTGCCTTTCTCACCCCTCTTGACGACTCACGGACGTCCTCATTCTACTTCATCCAAAAACCATCTCATTACCAACGATGGACGGCATTCACTGCTCACTGGGGGTAACTGCTTCTGCTCACTTCACCGTTTTGGGGTTTGCTGGCACTTCCTTTTGCACCCCTAACCAATTTTTGTTCCGCGTTCAATGCTACGACAGATTTTTTTTTGTTTCTCTCCCTCTCTTGCTCTATCTCTTTCTCCCTCCCTCCCTCTGTTCGATGAGTTTGCATTTGCCGACGTACTACCTTCACGCAGGGCTTCCTTTACCGTCTTTAACCCCTTCCTCAACTTTGCCCATGGCTGACGAATAGTTCAGCGGAAAACGGCTACCGAGAGCTGACGGTCTTTGTGTTACGTTTTTCCCTGCCGACTTTTCTTACACTCGTTTTGTTGTTTTATATCTTCTTCTTTTTTGCTCACGTACAGTGTCTTTACAGCTTTCACCATGCACCGCTTATGGAGGAAAGCTTGTGTCACACGTCGGCACGTTTCACGTTCACCACCAAAACGTTCGCAGGAACCAACAAACAAAATTGCAAAAGAAAATTCGACTCAACATCGCACCACTACTGGTTTGAACATTATGCAAACTTCGTCAATTGTAAAGCTGTAAAATATGCTCCTTATCAAAATGCTATGAAAAATTCCCTCTCAACTCAAGAAGTAGCAACAGTCTAGCGAACTGCTTCAACTCGGCACACGCATGCATGGCATGCTACGGGAGGAATAGCAATGCACACATCATAAAAACACGCAACCATACGTGCACACACACTATCGCCCACAAACACACATGCATAACGCGTATGTGTGTGTAGCCTTCGCTTCTCTCAAATGTCAACCGCACAAGGACTTTTATGGGATTTCTGAAACTTTTTCCGAGTGACTTTTTATTTCATCCTTGCTCTCGTTCACACACTCTGTGCAAAGGATACCGGCGCAACGACGGAAGGATGCCGATTGTCACCATCCTGCATGTTTGTGTGTTGTGTGAATGCGTGTTCCTACATTTGCAAGTGCAATGCAACAATGTAACAATGGTACAGGGCTCTCCGCCACGGGAAAGCGCAGTTAGGCAAGAAAAATGCTATTAAAAAGATAGGATAATATACTTGTTGGTGTTCCGCTCCTCGATGACGGGGCACACGCACATGAGTCACATACACCTATATTACATACACATCATATACAATGTATCGTAATAGCACGTACACATCGCAGTACGCAATACTCATCCATCGGGCGGTTGATAATTTCATTTCCTTCGCCCATATTTCACCTTTTCTCACCGCCCCCGAAAGTCTCTGTTCGTTCGTATCTTCGAGAAAGAACGAGCAATTTCAAAAATACACCATTCGCGAAAAAAGGGCACTCGCCGACCGTCAATGGTGATAGTAATGATTATGAACATGTAGACGAATGAGGAGACCCAACTCGTTGCTACTTCGCTACCAGCACAGCATGAGAGGGAAAACGGAAGGGTACAAAAGTAACAGGCTAGGTAGATCCGTCAGTTAAAACCGAACGTATGGGGATTTCCGTCTGCACTGCAATGAACAACGGAATTGATTATTGAGGGCACATTTTTTAGTTTGTTCCTTTCCCAAACCGAACAGCATTGCCTCAAATTGTTCACTTAGATCTATTCGACCCTTACACGGTAGGATCTTCTCGTTCCACACTCGCCATCGTCATGGCCCTTCACCAGCACCAACCTTCCTCCACGCATTACAAATTTCATTTGTTCACACTTGCTAACAACAGAATCACCCGTGGCCACCGCTGATTTAAACGTCCTTAGCACACAGGACTTGCTGCACATCCGTGTGACCACTAGATTTTTCGGCAGCTGGCCACTTCCGACGACCCCCGCGCACCCTCTATACACGGTACCGAATCACTTTCAGTCGAAAAATCACCTTAAACGGCCGCAATGAAAAATGTACAACACGCAAAGATCGCCATTTTATTTTCTTATTGTTGTTGTCATTCCTGCTCTTCAGCGCTCGGCGCACTATGGTCGTCCTACTTGGACATTACCATTTACCACCCGTTGACACTTCGTGGAATGCATTTGTTTAAATTATTGTTAAATTGCTAAAAATTATGCACCTTTGTCACAAATCAACCTTTGTAGACGACTTTGGTTATGATACTTAGTTATAAAGTAAAGTTAAAACTGTAAAAGTGCTACCGCTGCGGCTCGAGTGAGCTTAAACATTTTCGGATAACGAATCAAAAAAACGTCAAAAAATGTTATCAATTAAATTAAGACCATGGAATAATAAATGCATATGTTTTAAAGGCAACGAGTTTTTTTAAATAAATTAATAGTAAAACAAACATTTTTAACGAAGATTTTAAATTATCGCAACATGAACTGTCAAAAGTGCACCCCAATATTCAACGAACCTTTGCTGTCACATTTCATCATGAAATATTTCACGCAAGTGGGCGCGAAATTTGGTGGTTACAGCCTATTCGTGAAACGGAAAATGAAGATTGGTAATGAAGTATATCAGCAAGTCAAATTAGAGTTTATCCTTATTTGTTCAACTATAAATGCTTACCATTTGAGCAAAACCTTAATTCACTATACATTCATTCAAATTTCGCTTCATCTAACGTTATTTGCAATGTTGCTTACGAACAATTCGTACAGTGGCGGTTCAAGCGCTTTGGGGGCTGCTGGCTGGCAGTTTAGGCCCCCGACATTATGACTCCTTGGTTCATTGTCGAAAAGGTGGGGTGATTCCGCCGCCCTGACCGGTGAGGCCCCTGGGGACCGCCAACTTCACCCATAGGTTAATCTGCCACTGAATTTGTAGAGATTCTGGCTAAGCTTAAGCATACTGAATCCGTTTCCTTTGGAGGACAGACTTTACTCATGATAAGCAATTCAGGATAAACTGATTTTAAAGTTTGCCAACTCGTGGACTTCGAATAATCATCGCGTTTCAATTGAAGATACGATTGCATTACATCATTCTAATTCATTTGACTTTGCATGAACTATTTTTACTGTAGCGTGCTTGGCATTACCCAAGGAGTTTGAAAATGTATGTACTGTGTGTAGTATAGAAACGATAGTAAATAAGGATCAGTTCCACCCATAATAATTCGCCATATTGGGCAGAGACTTCTACACCAAATTTAAGAGACTAGCCATTGATAATTTCACCCAATTGTTCAGTATGCATGAAACAGACATCTAACAGTTCCAGTACCTATTATGTGCTCCGCATAATTCTCCTCCTTACCACATAAACTGTCGAGAACATGTCTGCGAAGAACGTGAAATGGCTAGTAAATGACATTCAGAAGTAGCATTACATGTTTGTATTATTTCATTAGTAACGTATTTTGTTCGATTTTTTGCAAATTAAGGAGCTAAATTCCAATATTTTGCTGTTTCCATTGTTTTCGATTCACAACTCACCAATCCTCCATGCACATGAAAGTTCTTCAAGTAGAAACTTAGAACGAAAGCACTATAAAGACAAAACTGACATTGCTTTGGTAAGAGAATATTACCACTCAATGGAACAAACCAATTCTTACCGAAAGTATCTTTTTAGCGCACTCTACATTCTTCATATGGAATGCTTAAAATAAGATAAGTTCTTTGGTATTTGGTCGTTTATATTCCCAATATTTCATTATCTGTTACACGACTCCCCCCCCCCCTCTCCAATAAATGCAGATTTGGCGAACGGTTGCCGTTGTATATACCGATACGTAAATTAACATTTATTTATTCTCTCATTTGTTATTAGTTGCATTCGTTTCGTCACGTGTAGTTTGTTATTTTTTCTCGTCCATCAAGAACGCAAAACATAAAATGGTGTTATTTATATGAATCGGGACGACCTACCGAGTAAGATGTGGTGGCCTCACGCCGAGCTTTGGAAACGTGTGATCCATTTCCTTCTTCCCTTATTCGTGTTAATCGAAAGTAATGCGCCTATAGCGCACCGATTGGTTTATGCGTTTGTCGACGTTCGTATTATAGCTTCTTTCCATAAAGAGATTTATCTTACAAAGCTCTTTCGTTTAGAGTTGACCGCACTAGCAAGTGGTGTAAAGAGGTGTTTTTTATTTTCTTTTTCTCCTGCCAAAAAATATTTCTACCTCTTCACATTCCAAATCTACAGTCCTAGGGCGTCGACTCCAGAGGTTTACTATATTATGGGTTTTATTTTGTCGCTTCACAAAATTAATTCGGGACTTGTTTGTATACTTTCTGCTATCGATTTGTTTTACTCCTGCATTCTTCATTCGCTAAAAGTCAGTCCGCAGAAACAGCGATGAAATGTTGTACTTACACGATAATTTCTTACACTTGATATCCTCACACGGAAGTGCCTTTGAAAGCATGCGAGACTCAAACATTTGCTCATTGTTTTCGATTCCCCAGGATACGGTTACGGTTCGGTTACATTAGTATAGCATTTTATTTTCTCTAAATCCTCAGACAGTTCTAGCTTTTTCAAAAATTCATCAATTACGAGCGAATTTCGCAATAACAAAGGTTGGAGTCACGATCACTTCCAAACGCACTACCATGTGGATGTCGAGCTACTATTTACCCTCAGGGGATGTGAAAAAAATGACTGACTTTAACTCTGAATCGAATCATACTTGAACCACAATAAAAGAAATAAAACAACTATGCAGGTGCAGCAACAAGATACTATTTTAGCTTCACACGTGCGCGCTAATGAAATCTAACTAAAAGATACAAAATTTTGGGATACTTTCTGCCACCTATAGCTTCTTGCTATACAACCTTTTCTACTGCATTGTAGAAATTGTACGGGTTTCTATAAACAGTGACGATATTTCTTTTGCTTTTGTTAAATCTAAGAGAAAATATGTTGAACATGTAAAGAAAACTAAAAGAGGAAAAACAGTTTCCAAATTAAAATATATATATACCTTAGTCAGGATTCCCTATTGCAGCTCCGAACGTGCATTGTGTTTGCTTATGGTCTACCAGCCCTTCGTACCTTTGTTTTGACTACCAGATGTGGCATAAAAACATCCAAAACAAGTCTAGTGATTCAATTTGATTTTTAAATGCACAGTTACATTAAATTTACCCACCCCAAAGGCAGGTCGCAATAAACAGATATAAAACAAAACTTTGTATTATGTACCTCTTTATGTTTGGAGGTATTAGACAAACAATAGAGATTTTGTCTTGCCATTTCTGGGTTTCTTGTAGATACATGCAGCAAAATCTTTCGTTAGGGATTTTTATGACGGTCCTATCATGTGAGAGACCGGCATTGCAGTCATCTACCGGGAGACGCCCATTAGAGGTTACTAACGAAGTAAAAACAAGCTGTTACAACAACACAGTTGTAAGTGTCGCTAGATGTCCAAATAAAATGCTGGTCTTATACCCAAAAGACAACAAGCACCTTCGTACAAGACAAAAAAAAACATAATCATAAAAATATATAATTGCCGCTCAGTCAAACCAATAAATTCGAAGTCAATCAAAGGCGCCTAAGCCAGGACTGTAATAGAGTAAGAGCAAGACACAATTGCACATATATAAAGATGCGTCGGTCCGTCGTACCTTGCGTCGTACGGTTCACATCTAAGTTGTCGTCAACTTCCCACTACACGCGGCACTACTATACCATCTTCCATCCTACATACGGGAGTCCTTCTTCTGCTGCACAGTTTTCAGCACACTACGACGATCGTCCACCCGGTCGCTGTTAAAACCGTGCCCTTACGTAGACGGCACTGGCGTCATGCGAGCCATATCCAAGACGTTTGGCGTGTTTGTACACCTCGTTTGAGGCAGCCGTAATAGGCAACGATTGCTCCAGTCCGTCCGCCAAGCTTAACGCGAGCTTGAGGTCTTTCTGCATGTGCTTCAACGCCTGATGAGTCGGAAATTCGCCCTTGATAATCGCTATATTCGCCAAAATATAAACACAATCGTTTAAAAAGAGATTCAAGTTAGGACAGCATCTCAAACAATCAAAAGGTTACTAACCATTTCCTTTCTGCAACATCATTTCTGAGGACATGCTAGTTAATTCTAGAACCTCCAGTACGTCCTTTTGCTGCAGTCCAGCACGATCCGCTACAACACAAGGATAGAAGTTACATATTAGCCGTTCAACGCGATTTGTCCTATGTCTTACTTACCTAGTGCCATTGCTTCTGCCACACCGGCAAGTGTAATACCAGAAATCATCTGCAGAATCAGATTCATCTTTGTAGCATTGCCAACGTCACCCAGGTAGAACGAATTGCGGGATATTGCTTCGAAACAGCTTTGACACTCCTCGAACAGCAATCGGTCTCCGCTCGCTAGAATGATTAGCGTTCCTTCTTCCGCTTGGTTCTTCGAGCCTTGTATCTGAAGATGAAAAGCATTTGTTCGTAATCAATATAAAAACAAAACGACTCCACTATCTGGTAAGGCAAAATGCTAAACTGCCGTTCCCGGCATCCAACATACTTGTGCTTCCAAATAACGGCCACCTTTGGAGACGATTGCTTCATTGATGTCGTTGGATGTTTCAGGATCGACACCTGTCATTTCAACGTAACCCTTGCCGGTCAGATTTGCCGACATTACACCACAGTTACCGAACACCATCTGGAAAAAAGCAACGCCATAGCGCAACGGATGAACATCGCAATTTTTACCACCGTCCTACGATGTGTTACTTACATCCTTCGCAACCTGCGGATCGGACACGCAGGAATATGTGACATCAGTCATTTCCACTACATCCGACGGCGTGTCCGCCACCTCCGCACCGACCTCATGGAACTTGCGACACTTGTTAGCGCTGCGATTCCATACCACTACCGAGTGGCCAGATTTTATAAGATTTTTCACAATCCCACACCCCATTACACCCAGCCCAAGAAAACCGAACTTCAGCTGAGATGCTTTGATATTGCGCGATTGTACCGCGTTCGAAACGCTGGACATGTCGATCTCGGGAGTCGCTGGTCGGGTGACAGTGACCGGGCGGTTCAGCAGATGCGTCACCGGAGCGTTGCGTCTTACCGGACTAGCATAGCTAACGATGTCCAGGGAAGCCAATTCTCCGGAATCATTCAACAGTTTCTTCTTGCGCTTGGGAGATGGCGCACTTGTCACACTATCGTCCAGCGAGGCTTTCGCTTTGTTGCCAACCGAGCGCACCTTCGTCACAGAGGCCTAAGGAAAACCAATACGCATTAGTCGATATGCAGATTGCTATGCTGGCAATTGGGATGCACCAAAGCTACGCTACGGGTTGTTAATCTAGAGCAACGAATGTGTATAATGATGGGATGCAACTTTCAAACAGGATTGGTGCCAAACGTCAGCAATGAAAATGTAATAATCGATCACACACCACCTTATCCACGTTCAACTTGATTGGCAACGAGGCACGTACTTTCTTCTTGGCTGACTTCTTTACCACTGGCGGCGAGGTGGCATCGTCCACCGATTCCAGGACGGCGGGGGTCGACGTATTGTTAACGGAGGCTCCATCCTCGGCTCCGCTTTCCTCTGTACCGCTTGCAACACCTTCACGGAGTCTATTGAACTCCTCATCCGGATCCGGGCGGTTAGCGGCTTCATTTTCTCCCACAAACAATGGCTGAAATTTCTGTTACGAAACAGGAGAGATAAAACATATTGCCCTCAACGGCATATTACTGCCTGCTTCAAATACTACTGGCATGATATCCGAATCTGTTGGCAGCAACAGGCTGCAAATGATTACCTCCGGGTTCACACGGAATTCCTCTATCTGTTTTAAAGCCTCCTTGAACTGGGCAGTTTTGCAAGAGTTTAGCAGCGTTTCCTTAAACTCCAGATACGGCTTGATTTGCGTTTCCTCGATCCATGCGCTGTAAATAAAGCATAGTAATGGTGTTTATCCACCATGGACACTTCAACAGGCACTAGACGCTTTACTCGGATTCTTGTTTGCACTTACTAGTTGTTGGAACCGAAGAAGAAAATACACTTCACTGGATTATTCTTTTTGACCGCTATTTTCCGCAGTTCTGCCGGTGGTACCGAGATACGGCCAGGCCAGGGCGAAAATCCCTTCATTTTGGCCCTAAAAAATAATAACACGATGTTAGAATAAAAATATCACCACATATTACCAACAATCATCACATGGATGCAGAAGAAAAACAACACTCCTTGTTTGAGGTTATGTTGCCTATTCTCCCGCTTCTTTCATTGCGACATTGATGCAAGTGCAGAATGAAAACCATATTCACGCACACGGGTTTACGATGCCATTGAACACTCCTCCGTCTTCAAGCCCATGAATACACAGGACAATCAAAACAGAGTTTTTTCACTGGCACGCAAAATTGGTGCCGTACGGCAGACCACTCACCAAACGAGATCGTTAACAGCGTAACCCGTGCTGTCGGACATTGTTGTTTGTTTAACGCTGCTCGCTGCTTGGAAACTAAACCACCGCTCGCTTGTTGTTTGCTATGATTCTATCTGCTTCCGCCGTGCCTGCACTTGAAGGATTCCACCTCCGGGATGCGCTTCTTCGGGCTGACTCGTAGCTGAACGACCCGCAACGCACTCTTCTACGTATATATGCTGGCTGCTGCCCGCGCGTACAAACCTCCACACGCACACACTCAATCAATTAAACCCTCCGATAAGCCGACGCCAAGCCTACGAAGACGATGATGATGGTGGCGGCAGCGGGTGGCCACGCTTAATGTGACAATTATGCACACGTAGTCAAAAGCACCAATGCAATGGGAAGCGCCGATCGGATGGCTTTTCCGGCGTGCCCTACGGGTATCGGATGAAAACTGCTTCAAGTGTTTTTGTGAAGCGACCGCGCGTCACTTTCGTCACTATGGTGGTGCGTGTGTTTGCGCTTCCTTTTCGTACGCGCGCTCAATCTCTTTCTTCTCGCTCTCGCGCTAGCCCTTTGCACGCACACATGGATACGCAAACTTACGGCAAACGCTGGAAGATGATTGCCACCGCAAAAATTCTCTTTGGCGGAATGTTTCTAGCGATCGTCACTTGAAAACCGTACGCTTGTGCAAACACGGTACACGTCGAATTCGTTTACAGACCGGAGATTTTATCACCGTACCCGCTTGAAACAAACTTTTCTTTGGTCGAGTTTTTCACAAAAGTTCGTGCTCGCTGGTGCAATCGGTGATAATAAAAATGGCGGTTGTTATGATTTTGATGCCTCCGACGACTTGACACACAAGTCGACATTGTTGGGAATATGCAATGGACAGTCAATGGAACAGAATTGATGTAGTTAAATTTCTTTGCGTAGCATAAATTATTTTTTATTTTTTATCTTCAAAAATGGGCAAACTTGTTCATATTTAAAAACTGTTTTCTATTTCATAGAGAAAAATAATATGGGCTCGATACTTTGGGTGCCCAATGTCGACTATAAATTTATTGAATTCCTCTGAAAAGAAAACATGAAGATTACAAATTGGACAATGCATAAAAATGCATATTTTCTGCAATTGGGAAATTAACTATATTATTTGCCTGAAACGAAACCGCGGTGATATTTTATTAAATAATTAATTTAGAAAATCGTACAGGGTCGACCATTGTGCACCACAGTCGCCTTGCCATGACGTTTCAAATAAGACGTTTGCCGTTTGAAGCTGGTTTAAATATGCCGTTATGCTTTTGAGCCGTTAAGCCGTTTATTTTGGAATGGAAAAAGTTCTTCTTTTTCTTTGCGTAACGGCCTTCTGGAAGACATATCTGAAATTAATGACTTAATAAACTTATTTTCATAACTTCAACTGAATTAGAACGAAAAAAATGTCACTTACTTTAGGAAAAGGAATTGCACAGGTTTAGTATTTTTTATATATATTTCTAATATTCTTTAAGGCATGCCATTTAGTTGTTGGTTCATTTCCTGAAGAATTCAAGCCGATCGTTTTGAAAATGGAAGCAATACAAATATCAAAGCAACTAAGGCAAAGGCAAGTAGTGATAAAGTGATAATGCAAGCTGAAGGAGAAGTAAAATAAAATTTGAAAGATTTAGCGAAAGGCGTTGTTGCATTCAATTCAAAGGCCAAGAACAGAAAAAAAGGAAAAAGCTAATTCAATCAGAACTTCAAAAAAAAATGTTAAAAAGGGAGGTACCACCAGAACGAAGGAATAAGAAAATACATTCCATACTACGACCGGATGGAGCGAACTATAAATGCTGCGGGAATAAACGCAACCGAGCTAGAAACATTTTCATGCAATGTTTTGTATCACCGACAGCCAAAAAAGAAGCAAGTGACCATGGTAGGGCAGTGAAATAGTGGCTGAGAAAGTTTTGCACCTGATGGAAAATGTTAGCGTCAGTTTTGGCGATTGCCAGTCGGTTAGGTTGAGTATATCATCAAGCAAATCCTCAAACTCACCACCTCCTTCGAAGTTTTATTGGGAAGGACTGAAACATCAGTTCAAAAACATTCACTAGCATTCCCTAGGTCTTATCGTGCAACTGTAGCATAATTTTGAAGGTTAATATTCTGTTTTTATAGTACGTGTAAGCGGGTGTTTTATTCTCCGAATGGAGCAACAACCTTATTTCGCCTTTCACTGCCAAAGGCTGGCAGGCACTGGTGACTGAAAACATGTCACCGATGGTTAGGGAGTTTTGTGTTGTTTCGCTTTTCATCGCTACCCGCGAATATCCAACACTGATGAAGGTTACGAAATGAGACGATTTTTTGTTAACAAACTTCTGGATTATGTTTTTTGGTACAGCTTTGCTGCGTTAGAATAAACTCGCTTTACAGGAAGCATAAATACCATCAAAAGACACAGCAGCCAACAGTGGCAGCGTGCACTCCAAACCGGTGCCAACAACCGTTAACCGATCTTGCTTTGATGTTATTAATTATGAGCGGAATGCTGTAGATTTTTGTTAGAGAATATCTTTTCTCTGTGGCACAAGCATTCTCCCATCCTCCCATTCCAGTTTCCACCGTTAACGTACCCACGTGGGTGGATAGCGAATACTTCTGGCACTGGCAGGAACGGATGGCGAAACATTTAGACGCAACTTTCTTGCCTTCTTCTCCGAAAGAGGTGGCCCCAACCAAGCAGGGTGCCGCAGGATGGGTGAGGATTTGGAACAGAAAATTTGGACTTTTCGCTCCATTCTGCATTACGTGGTGAAGTACCACCGATGGAAAGGAAAGGAATGGACCAATGAAATAAAAGCGCAACGGATTCCACCTTCTTTCCACCGTTGCCGGCATCGTTCGTTGCGTCTGGTCGAAAATGTTTGCAGTATTTCCGTTTAGCTGCTCCAAAACGAGGGGAAAAAACGAAATAAAAGAAAAGAAACCCCCGGATAGGCAATAAAAACGCGGGCACAGTTTTATTCGGAGGTTTCGGGCAAAGTATTTATGATTTTTGAGAAATTTATAAACCCACTTTTATTTGATTTAACATCGAACATTGTTTTATGCGAGTTTGATAGACGCCTTGCGGGTGTTTTCTGCCGTCTGGTGCCTTCGCCAGTTTCGTGTGGAGTATAGATGAACTTTGTTCCGTGCGATCCTGTGGACGGGCTGGAAGTGGAACGGAGAAGTTCATAAGACCACCGAATTTAACGAAACAAAAAAAAATAACACAAACACAAAGTAAAACAAGAAAACTTCAAAACCTTTCCCAAGTGAAATCTGGCAAATAGTGAAATACACAGCACAAGAAAAAATGCACAGATGATACACCGAAATGTTAAGCAGCTAATCTTGTGTAAAGAGACGACGAGCGGACGATCTGTTCATAGCTTCACGCTCAATTACAGATTTGTAATGAAATAATCACCAGTTTTAGCAGTGTTGTTTTAGTGTATTTTTCTTACACCGTACTTCTTCTGCTGTTTTACACTTTGAACTTAGCTTTTAGGTCAAAACGAAATGTTAGACCAACAGCTGTATTATCATGTCCGAGAAAAAGTTTTTTTTAATTAGTTGATCGATGGGATTAGTAGAAGACAAAGTCGGAGCTTAAGCTGGTGCCAAACGGGTTTAGCGGGTTTAACGGTTTTTATAGGTTTTGATTGGAATTTTCAGATTTAAACCTTATGATTCGCTCTAATTGACCAATAATACACATTTGTTGTGACTGATTATAAATGCACGTCAATCATGATAAATAGAATCTCTTCGTAATTTGAAATTTTCACCGGTAAATAAAGCAATCACTATATTTTCTAAATTTGAAATCACAGCACAGTCTTTTATAAAAAAGATTACATCACATCGTTGGCCTTCTTATCCAGAACGGTGACTAGGTCTATTGCTAGGTCTGGACAGACTAAAAGAGCGTCAATGTCTTGTGCGCAACCTATTTAGTGCCAACACCTATCGATCCTTGGTGGCTCGGTGGGAGAGTTGCATCGGCGCCGGGCCTTCACACTACGGACCGGGGCTCAAATCTCATTCGGACCGTCCCCACGTCGTAGTGAGGACTGACTATCCAACTACGTGGTATAATTAAGTCTCGTAAGCTAGAAATGGCAGGCATGACCGAATAGGTCGTTACGTAAAATTAGCGATCGTACATTGGCCTTCCCCCACTCGTTCGGTTACGCGTTCGCCTTCCTCTTCTAATCGTTTGGCGTCCCAAGCGATTCTCCCAGTCCGATCCTTAAGTACGCACGCTATTAAACTTCAACTCTGTGGGTGACTTGTTGGGCCACAAGGAATTA